>JAQZBX010039053.1:0-23173 GCA_029593785.1 Cabassous unicinctus
CCTTCAATCTCTCCTTTCCATGTCCTCTTTTGTCCAAGCTGACAGTGGTTTTGTTCATACAGCTCTCTCAAAAACTTTGTTGGTTTAGCATGCAGGAAGCAGGGGTCCAAGCCATCAGACAGTAAGACTTTCCACAAGTCTTTCCTAGATAACTGCATCTTCAATTCTGAGTTATGAGTTCCAAGTTTAGTAAAGTCTTAAATAGGGCATTTTCATCTGGGAATTTGATTTCCAGAAACTTGGAAGTTTCGGAATCAGTTTCTGTTTTCTTTGTGCCCAAAAGTTCAGTCCTTAGTGTATTTCGTTCATCTAGTATTTTGCTATAAGCTGCAAGGAGAAGCCAAGCCACATTCTCCAAGTTTACCTTGGAAAGTTCTTCAGCTAAATGCTCCAGTTTGCCATTTTCAAATTCTGTCTTCCATATAACAGCAGGAGTTAATTTTTTTAAGTTCTCTGCAACTTTAAAACATGGATCACCTTTCCTCCAGTTTCCAATAATAGTTTCATCATTTACTTCTAAAACATCATAGAAAGTCTCTTTAGCATCCATATTACTATCAACAGTCTCTTCAAAGTGATCAAGGCCTTTTCCATCAAGCATTTCACAATTCCTCCAAAAAATACTCCTTACCCATTTATAAAACCATTCCAACATTTTGGTAATTACAAAAGCACTTCCCCACTCCTCGGTACCAAATTCTGTATTAGTCAGCCAAAGGGGTGCTAATGTGAAATACCAAAAATGGGTTGGTCTTTATAAAGGGTATTCATTTGGGGTAGAAGTCCACAGATACCAGGCCATAAAGCATTAAGTTTCTTCTCTCACCACAGTCCATTGCCACATGTTAGAGCAAGACAGATGCCGGCGTTTGCCAGGGTTCAGGCTTCTGGGGTTCCTCTCTTCCTGGGGCTGCATTTCTCTCTGGGCTTAGCCCTTGTTTCCTCTACAAGGTCAGCTGTAGGCAATCAGGCAAACAGTTTGCTTCTCTTCTCCTGGGGCCTTCTTTCCAACATCAAAGCTGCTTCTAAAAGACTGCTGCAACTCTGTTCTTTGCCTTGCCTTTTATATTCAATTTCCCACCCACCAGGGGGTGGGGCTCAATGCCCTCTTGACTGACATGGCCCAGTCAATGCTCTAATCATAATTCAATCATGCCCAGATTAACAGATCAGATTACAGGTATGATCCAATTATATTCTTGGAATTCATAATTACATCAAATTCCCCAACAGTTACACCTACCCACCATTTTCCATTTGTTTCCTAGTGTATCAGGCAGCACTGGCCAGAAAAGGAGCCACTGGTCACCAATGCTCTGATTATGAAGTTGCTTTTAATTGTTATTATTTTTTATCTTTTGTATATGCATTAGGGAGCCACCAAATTATATGGCATCATGATAAATGGAAAAAGATTAAAAATGATGATAAAAATTTAAACATATGTGTGTTCACTCTATTTTAATAGACTGCACAAGAGGTGTGGAAATGGGCAATTGAGGAGGCTCTTTTTTTTGTAGATATCTATTTGCCTAGCATCTCAGACTGGTGAAGAAACAGGAAGATGAATTAAACAAAATTAACACCCATGTGGTCATGATAGCTGTGTGAAATGGCTTTCTATTCCTTTTGAATATTTTCAAATAAAATGTGGAATGAAGAAAATAATTTGTCTTTTGTTCTCTTAATGAGAAAATGAAAAGTCTGTGGCTTCCTAACATGGACACTGGACACTGAAAATATTTATTTCATCTGAGGGATACACAACTATTGGGAACCAGAGGATACAGCAGTCCTTGGATCTGAAACAGGACATATATCAGAAAACAAACATGGTGATCTGGGGTGTTTGGAGGGGAGGGGCCTAGGGCTGGGGCAGGGCAAGAGCAGGAATGGCTGATGGCAGGCCACAGGTCAGACCAGGTCCCCTAGACCGAACCTGGTTCCCACTCCCTCTTTAGGAACAATCCAGCTTCACATCAGGTGGTGTTTGTAAATCTTGCTTCTGTGAGCATGGGTGGAACTCCATGCTTAGCTTCCTGAAGAACCAATGAACTGTCTTCGACATTGGTGGCCAGAGTCCTTTACCATTTTACAATCCCACCAGCAGTGAATGAGTGTTCCTCTGCCTTTCTCCACATCTTCTCCACACTTCTCCTGGTATGTGGGAAGCATGCACTTTCCACATATGAGGTTCCATGTTCAATACCTTACCCTGGAATCTCAAAAAAAAAAAAAAATCAATGCCACTTACCTGGCTGTTCCAGTAACAGAAATTCCTCTATTGTTTTATTATTTCCATGAATACAATACACAAGTTTGTTATTTCATTTATATAACAAATTCTCTTAACTGCATTTCCTTTTCACAGAAAACCTCTAATTAAAATACCTACCAAGAGGTAAAAGCATCTGAAAGTAGTTTGGGTTTCTACCTCCATCCTTATCATCATCAGGACTAACAAGGTTGCCAGGCCCAACATGACACTGTAACCACCACATGGCATTAATCTGTCTCTTCTGCCCAAATATCAGAGCTGCAAAAAGGGGAGACTGGGTGTCTGGGGAGTCTGGGAGGAATCAGGACCTCATAGAGGACAAAGGAACTGTCAGCCATTCATAGGGGACTCAGAGAAGGAGACTGCTCAGGGGATGCCTTTTGGGAAAAGACATAGTATGAGCAAGATTCTGCTGACAAAAACTAGCATTTTTCCTGAACTTAGGGAGGGATGGGTGGGATAGGGAATAAAAAGGAAAGGAGGACTGGGAAAGGAGTTATAAATTATTATGTTTCCATGAAAATAAAAGCATGTAAAATTGTATCAGCGCAACTGACAACAGAGTGATAGAGAAGCCTGTTGTGGACCTTTAAGTTAATATGTATAGACATATAAAAATGTACATGTCATTGTTGGTGTGAATGTTTCTATAAGTAAATATATCCACAGTTAGTTTCCCCCTCCCTGGCCCCAGGGCCTCTAGCAAGTCATTTAGGCAACTGTCTGATGTAGGAATTAGGGGTGTGGCTTGGACACCAAGGCAGAAAGTGTCACAAAAGCCCAGGTGGGACTTTGCCCTGATTTAGGAGTCCCCAAGAGAGTTTTCTTTAGAGAAGTCATTTGGCATTAACAATAATTGGGAAGCCATTATAAATAACTTTACTTGGCCTACAATTGTCTCTCTCTTTTTTTAATCATTTAAAAGATGCTTAGATTACATAAATGTTGCACAAAAATTACAGGGATTCCAATGTTCCACACCTCCCACACCTCCCACAACCTTCCACATAAACAACTTTCATTAGTATGGCACATCACCTACAATGGATATACCCATCCTGGGGCTTTGCCATTAAGCACGGACCATAGTTCACATTGTAGAGCACAAGCTCTCCCACACAGTTCTGCATATTATATGCTGATATAAAATGGCCAACCTCACTGTTGTAATTTCTTCCATTACTTGAATCACAATTTGTCTACTACAGAATACCAGTGAGTCCACTCTAGGCCATCATTCTTCCCCCAATCCTGAAAAGTCTGGGATAGTGATGTCCACTCCAACTCCAAGTGAGGGGGGCTTATATCCCATGGATAAGATGGATGGGATTATCCTGCCTGCAGCTGCAGACTCTCTCCACTCCCTGGGATGGCCATTGTCCATCATCATCTCCCTGCCAAGTGTCTTGGGTGAGTCCATTGACCTGTAGAGTAGGAGTTGCAGCTCCATGGAGATTCCAGGTACAGTTGGCACATGGGCAGGCCAAAAGCTCCAGCCTCTGGAAGTACACCTACAAAATCTGCACCACATATAGGTTTGAATAGAAGGGACTGATTGACCATGTACAGGGAGGACTTATTTGAGTCCAACTCTGTCACTCTCAGGAGCACAGATACCAAAGTATAACCCACTGATTAGGTATCAATCTTTGGATCTATCCCCCCCTTATATAGGACCTGGGTGTGTCCAGAGCCCTCAGGAGGCCCTCTGATTTGGATGATATACATTCTGCTGTTCCATGAGATCCTACTGAGGTGTGTGTAAGGATAATCTCTGGGATGAATCCCCAACTCTTTGAAGTCCCTTAGTCATATGAACTCATTTGTCTTTGCCTTTCCCCCTTTTATTCAAGGTCTTTTTCCAGTCATATTGCCAGTTGGCACTTGGTAGTAATCCCTCAAAGCCAGGGAGGCTCATCCCAGGAGTCGTGTCCCATGCTGGGGAGAAGGTAATGCATTCATATGCTGAGTTTGGCTTAGAGAGAAGCCACATATGAGCAACAAGGAGGCTCTTAGGTGGTAACCCTTAGGCACCCCATAACAATAGGCTAACTTTCAGTTACAAGAGCAAAGACTCATAAGGCTAGTCATCAATAACAAGAACCCATCAGTGGACCATCCTTCTAAGCCAGACACTGCCCATGCACTTGGGGGACTATTGCTGCTCCCTTGGAGAATGTGGCAGAGCTCTCCAGGCTAGGAATTCTGTATTCTCTCATTTAATGAGTGATTCTCCAGCCACTGTTACCATGCCCCACCCCTTGATCATTTGAGCAATTTTATATATTTTTTATGTATATTCAGGTGAACTTCATCTCGTGAAACCCCCATCCCTGACACCCCTCACCAACAATCCTCTCCCTCACCCATTGTAACCCTTCTGTGATCTAAACCTTCCTTAAAGGTGAAGCCCATATAATAGCCAAATACAATTAGTAGGAAAATGAAATAATAATGATAAGTTTAAATGTAAGAGATAAAATACATAGAAACTTAAAAAAACACTAAAAATGAAATAAAATTAAAAGATTGGTATATTCAAAAATGGGAAAAAACAACAAAAAACATTAAAAAAATTTTTTTTGACAGTTTTCTTTTTATCACTGCATTATCATGTGTCCAGTCTGTACCATGGCACTTTCCCCCTCCCACTCTCCATTGTCTCCCAAAATTTCATTTAAATTTCAAAGAAGTTTTAGGTCACAGCAAAGTCATACACAGAATACTAGAGATTCTCATATACCCAAACTCCTCCCCCTTTCCTCACCCCATGTTAAAACCTTTTTGTATGTTAATGGTAGTATTGTTATGCCTGTTATACAGATAGTGAAACATAGCTACTAAACATTGTCAATGGTTTACAGTATAGTTTACATTTTATATGGTACAATTTAATAATTTTTGATGATATTTACCATGTCTAGTGTCCATCACTGAAAGGCAATGGAAAACATTTCCCCTTACCACTGAATACCCCCTGTTTGATCTATTCTGTTTCTCCCTCCCCATCCCCCTGGGGCACATGACAACCCCCTCTCTTGACTCATTGGATGACAAGATTCATAGTTACATGCAACAAGATGTCTTGACAGGCTGATTGCCCTCTTCTGTTAGGATCCATCCTTGCTCATAAAAGAAACCCACCTGTCTGTTTCTGGGTGAACCAGTCCTCCCAAATATGGGGGTCCTTCTACTTACCACTCACCATGTGGGTCTCCACCCACCAACACAACACATTATGACAGGATGAACACTCACACACACCCCAGAAGCTTGCTCCAGATGCACCCCATCCTGAATGCCTCCCAACCATCACCCTAAACCAGTGACACTCCCTTGTCATATTGCCAAAAGATCATTCCCACACCTGCACTTTGAACCTCATTCCCACAAATCACGTGTTCCCCTGGTCCCTCTCCCTTCTCTACCCAGTATCCTGAGTATTCTAACCTGCCCTTCCTAATCTACCCACCTGTCAACCCTGCACCTCAAACTCCAGTAATATCACTACCCACCTGTCCTATGCTTCAATACACAACTATACTCTATCACTTTACCATAAATTATGCCTGTATGGGTGATGGCTCACAACCTTGTCTTCTCTTTCTCTCCCCTGTTAACCTATCTTTCAGACAATGGTTCTCAGAGACTGCTCACTTTCCTTAATTCAAATCAGTGAGGTCATATAATGTTCATCCTTCAATGTCTGACTTGCTTCATTCAACATAAGGTCTTCAAGATTCATCCATGTTATTCATGTGTTAGCACTTTATTCCTTCTTACAGCTGAGTAATATTCCATTGTATGTATGTACCATATTTTGTTTATCCATTCATCTGTTGATGGGCACCTGGGTTGATTCCAACTTTTGGTAATTGTGAACAATGTCACTATGAACATTGGTGTGCATATATCTGTTTGTGCCTTTGCTTTCAAATCTTCTGAATATATATACCCAGCAGTGGAATCACTGGAACATACAGAAGAACTATTGTTAGTTTTCTGAGGAACTGCCAAACTGACCTCCACAGTGGCTGTACAATTCCACAATCCCACCAGCAGTGGATGAGGGTTCCTACTCCCCCACATCTTCTCCAACACTTATAGTCTGCTGTTTTTTTAATAGTTGCCATTCTGATGAGTGTAAGATGGCATCTCATTGTAGTTTTGATATGCATTTCCTAATAGCTAGTGATGTCAAGCATTTTTTCTTGTGCATTTTGGCCATTTGTATTTCTCCCTTGAAGAACTGTCTTTTCAGGTCGCTTGTCCATTTTTAAAATGGGTTGTTTGTCCTTTTATTTTCGAGGTGTAGGATTTCTTTATATATGCAGGATATTAGGCTGTTATCAGATATATGGTTCCCAAATATTTTCTCCCACTGGGTAGGCTGCCTTTTTATTTTCTTAATAATGTCCTTTGAGGTGCAGAAGTTTTTAATTTTGAGGACATCCCATTTATCTATTTTTTCTTTTGCTGCTTGTGCTTTGGGTGTGAAATTCATAAAGCCATTTCCTATTACAAGGTCCTGTAGATGCTTCCCCATTATCTTCCAAGGTCTTTATAGTTTTGGCTCTTATATTTATATCTTTGATCCATCTTGAGTTGATTTTTTTATAAGGTGTGAAATGGTATTCCTCTCTCATTCTTTTGGATATGCATATCCAGTTCTCCAAGCACCACTTGTTAAAGAGACCATTCTCTCCCAACTGAGTGGGCTTGGTGTCCTTGTCGATATGCATGATATCCCCTTGCTCATTCCTCATTTTGTGTATTTGCATCTGTTCTCTCTTTTTCTTTGCTAGTCTGGCTAAGGGTTTGTCAATTTTATTGATCTTCTCAAAGAACCAGCTTTTGTTTTTGTTTATTTTTCTAGTGCTTTCGTATTCTCTATTTCATTTAGTTATGCTCTAATCTTTGTTATTTCCTTCTTTCTACTTTCTTCCTGATATTAGGATAGCCTCTCCTGCCCCTTTTGGCTTAATGTTTGCTTGTAAAATTGTTTTCCAGCCATTCACTTTCAGTCTCCTTGAATACCTGGGTCACTGGTGGGTTTCTTGTAGACAGCATATAGTTGGATCATATTTCCTTATCCATTCTGCCAATCAGTGTCTCTTGAGTGGTGAATTTAACACATTAACATTCAGTGTTATTACTCTCAAAGAATTTCTTACTTCAGCCATGTTTTCTTTGGGTTAATGTATGTCATATATTGTTTTTGTTTCTGTTTTTATCTTTTTAGCTGTTTTTACATTCTCCTCCAACTCTCTCTCCCTTGTTTTTTCCTTTCAACTTGTAGAACTTCCTTTAGTATTCCTTGAAGTGCAGGTTTCTTTTTGGCATACTCTCTTAATTTCTCTTTATCTGTTTATTTTGAACTCTCCATCATTTTTGAATGCCAGTTTTGCTTGATAGAGAATTCATGGCTGGAATTTTTTTTTCTTTAGGACTTTCACTATGTCTTACCACTGTTTCTTGCCTCCATGGTTTCAGATGAGAAATCAGCACTTAATCTTATTGTGCTTCCCTTGTATGTGATGGTTCTCTTTTCTCTTGCTGCCTTGAGTATTTTCTCTTTGACTTGAGCATTGGAGATTTTGACAAGTATATATCTTGGAGTTGGCCAATTGGGATTTATACAGTTTGGGGTGTGCTATGCTTCCTGGACTTGTATATCCATCTCTCTATATAGGGTTGGGAAGTTTTCAGCCATTATTTCCTTCAACACTCCTTCTGTTCCCTTTCACTTCTCTTATCCTTCTGAGATGCCTATAACACATTTTTTGAGTGGTTTGTGTTGTCAGTGAAATCACTGAGTCCCTGTTGGATTTTTTCTATCTTTTTATCTATCTGTTTGATTTCAGATGTATTGTCTTCCACATCACTAATTCTTTCTTCTGCCTCTTCAAATCTGCTGTTATGTGAATCCAACATCTTTTTGATTTCTTGCATTGTGCCTTTAATCACCATCATATCCATTATCTTTTTATGTATGTTTACAATTTCTTCAGTGTGTTCTCCTAGTGTCTTCTTAATATCCTTAATCTCTTCCTTCACTTCATTAAGTTGGTCCATGATATTTGTTTGGAAAACTTTGATTAGTTGTTCGATGTTCTGCATCTCGTCCTAGTTTTTAATTTGTTCATTGGACTGGTCCATGTCTTCCTGTTTCTCAGTGTGGTTTGTAATTTTTTCTTGCCCTCTAGTCATAATTTTATCTTGATGGGTTTATTCAGTTGATTAGTTTCTCTCTCTGCTCTACGGTTTTATTTAGCTGGTGGATCTGTGTGTGTGTGTGTGTGTGTTAAGTTTTCTCTTTGACACTTTGTTCTTCTTATTTTATTTCCTTAATTCATTCTATGTACCCTTGAAGACAAATGATTAGTGCCAAAGCAATTGCAAGATGTGAGAAAGGAAGAAGGATAATAGTAATATTGATAAAAGTTAGAAGAAGGGCCATATAAGATGTAGTAAAATGAATATTTGACTCATGTAGGCAGTGTAGAGTAACAGGAAAAAAAGTAGAGTACCTAAAATTGACTGTGAAACCAAATAGAGGAAAATATATATAATGCTTTAGAAGGCCAGAATGATGAGGATAGAGAGAAAGAGTAAAGAAAAGGCTGTAAAGAAAAAGTTAACTCTAATAAAAAAAGCAAAACAGAATAGATAGAATAGAAATTGTCACCCTTGAAGTTGTGGGTTAATGAAAAAAGGTGGTATGTAAGAACCACATTAGAAAGCAGAAGGCAGAAAGATGAAGGAAGGAAAAGAGATAGCATTGGGAGACTGAAAATGGGAAATCATGGAAGAAGAAGCACAGTAAAGAAGAGACAAGCTAGTAGAACTTAATTTTAAAAAAGAGGAAAAAAAAGAAAACAAAGAAAGAAAAGGTGGGGGAGGAAAGAGGAAAGAAAAGGAAGACACATGAAATAAACAAAGAAAAACCAAACAACCACACAAGTAAGCAGTCAAACAAAGCTAAGGAAGAACAGTGTTATCCTTGGGCCTTTTTGGTGCCTCTCAGTCTGCTTGTGTTCAACAATCAATTTCCTGCAAGTTTCTATCTGCAAGTTTTCAGGTGGATTTTAGCTATTAAAGTAAGTTTTAAAAAAAATCTGTTTTTTTTTTAAAGTGACTATATATATATATATAAATTTTTTTTTTTGGAGAAATAAGGGACCCAAAACAAGGACTCTTCTACACCATCCCCTTCACCAAGGGGACCTTAAATAGGTTCATGGAGACTAATCAAGCACTTCCCACTTCCTGGCCTACCCAGGGGAGCTGAAACTCTGATGCTTGTCAGTGCATAATGATAAAATTGGCTGATTCTACCCCCTCTGGAGCCAAGCCTCAGTATCACTGGTCTGTTAGGTAAATCAGGCTTCCTCAGCAGATTTGCCTCTCCCCTCAGCCTGGTGCCCCTTCAAGCCAGCTTATTTATTCCCCAAAGCTGTGAGGGAGTCCAGGCAAACAAAACCACAGAAAGGAAACCCCTCTCCACCTTCTGTCAGAACCCTTCCACTCTTGGAGAATGCTCCCTCTCACCGGGTTGCTGGCAGGAGTTGGGGTGTATCCCTGGGCACCTAGGTAAATCAACCTTCCTCAACAGATTCCCCTCTCCCCTCAGCCTGGTGCCACTTCAAGCCAGCTATTTTGTTCCTCAAAGCTGCAAGGGCTTCCAGGCAGCCAAATCCACAGAAAGGAAACACCTCTCGACCCTCCGCCAGAACTCTCCCACTCTTGGAGAGCACTCCCTCTCATTGGGTTGCCGGCGGGAGTCACGGCCTCACTCAACCTTTTTCCCTGAGGGTGGGGCTCAACCATCTGTTTTGACTACCACAGCCGGGGGAAAAACATGATTCTTTCCTGAGTAATACACCTTGCCATCCAGCTTCCTCTAGATTGATGTCCCCAATGTTCTCACTCCATGCGCCCCCAGCACAGACCACTCAGGCAAGGCCCTGTCCCCAGCCTGCCATCCTCTGAGAGTTAGTGAGTGCCTTCCTAAACCAATGCCATCTTGCCCTTATCTCCAAATGTCTCTTAATAAACAAATATCTACATACCAAGAAATGAAAAGCCTTCCAAATGGTGTGCCATCCAGTGTACCAGGCCTTGGGGATGCATCCCATGGAGGATGCTTCCCCTGGAAAGTATCCCTCCACATTTGGAAGCCCTCAACATAAGGACAGGGCCAAATGCATTGATAGGAGGGGCTTAACATTGTTGGCAATACTGATGAGTCATTTCAGACATAGTAGCTTAAAAACTATCAAAGCTGGCTTGCCTAGCTGTCCCTTTTACACAAAAGTCTCTTGAAAATATACCTATGAAGAAATGAAGTTATTTTGAGATCTTTGGGGCAGAGCCATGCTCAAATAACTATATATTTAATTGTCTCAAAATTAGCTCAATAAGAATTTTTTATCCATTTAGTATTAACCAGCTTTGCATACCCCAGGAAACTGGCAAAACACAGGCCCTCAATTTGTAGACTAGGCATGGATGCTTATAAGGTCCCAAGCTGCCTTGGTCCCCCTGCCCTGCTTCCCCTTCAGGGGACCCCTTATCACCTGTGGCCTCTGGAAGTTTCCTGCAGAGGTCCCTGCCTACAAAGCAGTCAACATCAAACTCCCTATGATTAGATAGGGTGTTACTGACATCTACTGGTTGCATCTTCTAGGTCAACTTAAAATTCTCCATTTAAATTCCCTACAGTTGCTCATTCTGCCAAAGAGCTTCCTGTGGTCCCTGAGCTTGTGAATTGTGGTGTTTCCTTTCTGACCCCAAAGGGGCTTTGCCTGGTGTGCCTCTGCTTTTTCTTTAGCTGCCCCGAGGGCAGAAAGGGTGGGTGTGGGAGGGGAGCAGAGACCTCTGCCCTGGCCCCAGATTCATTGAGGGGGTGGGTCCCAGCTGATGGTAATCAGGAAGGAGGATCAGGAGCTGGGAGCATCTTTCCTGCACCCACACCCCTCTGTCCACATATTATTCCAGCTCCACCTCTGGAGTGGGTACATCATGAACAGACATCTATGACATAGTCCTGGTCCACCACTCCATGTGACTCTCCTGCCTCCCAGCTGTTTGGTTCCCTTTTGGGAGGTCCTGCACTCTCAGAGCCCTCACTCTCTCCTGCTCATCAACCTTCCACCCTGTCATTTCAGAAGACATCCACAGAGATCAAGAACTTTCAACTGGCTAGAAGCTAATTGTTTGCCTCCATGCCACTGATTCTCAAATGGGTTTAGGAAAAGTGAGAAATGGGATTACCCCAGTCTGGGGAGTTTCCCAAAGGCCCTGCAATTTTTAACCTGCTGCCTGGGGGTGGGGTAGTTGGATGAAGACTTTGAGTGGAGAAGAGCCTGTGGCTATATCAGATGGTTCATCTACACTGAAGCGGCTAGCTTTCAGAATGTTTGCATTTGAAAGAAGTGAGTAAAATCTGCTAGTGAATTTAGAGCAAAGTCTAGGTATTGCATCTTAAGTGATGAAGCAAACTTGAAATCATCTACAGGAAACCATTCACAGAGAACTAAGAGACATTGGTTAGAGCCACCTCCAGGAACCAGTGCTAAACTCACTGACATCCTTCCATCTGAGCTCCAATGCTTCCTGTGGGATAACCAAGCAAGGCCTGGTCTCCACAGGTATTTACTTCCTAAGCTGAATGCTACCAGGAAGGACACCTAACTCCCCAGGTGGACACCTTTCCCAGGACATGTGGGCACTGGCTTCCATGCACAATCTCCCCTCTGGCTAATTCCCTTCTGTGAAAGAGGGAATCCACAAGGGCCTTGACTCTGAACAAGCTTACAAAGACCTACTGAAAGCCAGACAATATCGGGGCTGAAATTCAATGAATATTTTAGGCACAGTATCCATGGTGAAATATTTGGGGGTGAGACTTTTATCCTGGGACTGCCCTTCCTTACATCTCAACTTTGGGATCAAACTCTGGCTGAGAAAGTTCTGGGGATGCCTGTGGAAGGAGGATGGCAGGGGAAGACCACAGTTTGGCTCATCAATGGCCATTACCTGGGGCTGATGACACCCTTGCCCTTAGGATGCAGAGACCACTGATCTCTAGATCATGGGAAAGGGCAGATGGGGACCATCTGTGATTTTATGTATATAATTGTCAGTGTTTCTGTTTATTCCAGGAAGGTGTTAAAGCATTGATAACTACAGTGCAGATAGTAATAACAAAAGAGGCAACTGCAAGGTGTCACTAATGGATAATAATTGTTCCTATAGTCACAATTCCTGGAGGGATGTGGTACTGGGCTTTTAATGCAAGATGAGGAGGCAGGAAAGCTTCAGGAAAGGGGCTATGTGGGCCCTTGTAGTATGGCTGCCTGGGCCTGATCTGT
Organism: Cabassous unicinctus; assembly: GCA_029593785.1. Lineage (NCBI taxonomy): Eukaryota > Metazoa > Chordata > Mammalia > Cingulata > Chlamyphoridae > Cabassous > Cabassous unicinctus. The sequence goes on from JAQZBX010039053.1 coordinate 12,655, forward strand.
GACTGATGTGAGACCCTCTCTCATCCCACTGATAGCTCACCTGGCCCAAGTCTTGCTGGTAGTAGGAGCCTTGGTTGAGCCAACCTGCCTGTTAACTTGGGGGGAGGGGTTTCCCAGTAAAAAATTCCATGAATGTGTCAAAGGGGCCTCCTGTGGGCAAGAGAGGCACTTGGGGGACTCTTCTATGGCAATGCTCAGTGAAATGCTCTCTCCATTGAATCATCTCCATCTTTTTAAGTAAAAAGCTGGCATTACGAATTTTTTGCCTAAGGGCATCTCCCTTGGCTATCAGCCAGCTATGGAGAAGCCTGTCTCCCTCTTTTTTGTCTGTAAATAGAGGAGGGGCTTGGTTTCTTTAGTGTTATTATTCAATTACCTCTCTCTTTCTCTTTTTTTCTGAGATGAGAGGGATCACAGTCTTAACAACAAGTCTGCCCTTTCTCCTCACCCCTGTCTTTTTTCTACCTGCTGATGAACATTTTTATTTTTTCCAATTTTTGTGACCAAGAATAAAGCTTCTTAAATGTTTATGTACAGGATTTTTTGTAGAAATAATTTCTGTTCACTTGAGTAAATATATACAGTTGGGTTAAAGGACGATTTGTTAAGTGTAATATTGATAAGAAATATTTATAAGAAACTGACATTATCTTCCAAAGTGGTTGTATTGTTTTGTTTTGCATTCACATGAGCAATAAATATGAGTTCTTGTCGTTCTGCATTCATACCATTATTTGGTATTCTCTTTTTTTTCAAACTAGTGTTTAGTGGTAACTCATTATGTTCTAATTTGCATTTCCCTCATGACTAATATGTTGAAATTTTCCTCTTTTATTATTTCCCACCCATATATTTTTTTAAAGAGGTAATATTAAGATCATTTAGCCATTTTTAAATTGTCATTTTTGTATTCTTATGGCTGAGTTTTAAGTGTTCTTATATCCTGTATTCAAGCTCTAATTATATATGAGATTTACATATATATTTTGTAAATCTGTGGCTTGTCTTTTCTAACAGTGTCTTTCTCTGAACAGATGTCTTTAATTTTAATCAAGTCAATTCCACCAGTTTTTGTTGTTGATGTCATTTGGTGTTCCTTTCTTCTGAAAAAGAAAAACAAACCAAAAAAAAAGCCTTTAAGTATTATCAAGTAAAATTTTCTATTTCAGTTTCTAGTTTGGACTCCCTTGCAGGTTTTTGTTGGAATTTCCTTGTGGTAATGGAGACCCACAGGCAACAATTTCTCTCTCTAGCATGTCTCAATTGGTCCTGGGGGAGGGTCTGTTCTCACCAGCATGATGGTGGTTGAATCATGTGTGATTGAACACTGTTGAAAAGATCGTGCTTTCTGCACTGAATTGTCTTAGCATATCTACAGAAAATCTATTGGCCATATATGGAAGCCTACAGGGTCCTTAACTCTGAACATGCTTATAGAAACCTACTAAATGCTAGATACTTTCAGGGCTGTAATTCAATTGTTATTTTGGTCAAGTTGTCCATGGTGGTGACATATATGGGGATGGGATAAAGACCATGATTGCCCTTCCATATAGCTCTGCTTGGGATCTGACCCTCACTGATAAAGTGCTGGGGAGGCCTGGGGAAAGGCAGATGATGGCTTGCTATGATTTTTTACATGCAATTGTCAGGGTTTATGTGTATTCCAGGCAAGGTGTTAAGGTATCATCAATACCTATGGGGGAAAATAAGAGCACAAAAGGTGATCACTAGGTATCACTTTTATAAGAATTGCACCAATAATCACAATCCCCTAGGGATGGCAGGAGAGTGGACATTTAATATGCAGGAGGAGGAAATGAGGGACCTTCAAGGAAGGGGCTGGGTGGCCCCCTGTAGGGTGGCTGCCTAGGCCTGATCTTGACTAATATGAGACCCTCTCATGTCCTGTCAAAAGTTCTCCAGGTCTGTAGTCTTACTGTTAGTAGGAGCCTTGGTTGAACAAGGCTGCCTGGTAACTTACAGAGAGGGGTTTCCCAGTAAAAATAATCTTCCATGACTCTGACTCAAAGGGGCCTCCCCAGGACTGTGGATGTACCCTGGGTCTCTTCTACCTGAAAAGTCAAATAAATGCTCTTCCAGTGCAACATTTCCATCATTTTAAGTAAAAGTCTGACCTTATGAATTGTTTGCCTGTGGGCATCTGCCTTGGCTATAAGTCAGGTCTGGACAGGCCTATCTCCCTCCTTTTAAATGTAAATAGAGGAGGGGCTCTGAGTCTCTACTGGCATTAGTCAATTACATCTCTATAATTTTTTCTAGGAAAAAAAGGTAAACCCCATATTATTCTCACAAACAGTCTGGCCCTTTCTTCTTGTCCTCTTGAACAAAATCTTTTAAGTATGGTTAGTATCTCCAATCAAGTAAAATTTTGGATTTTAGTTTCCAGTTTGTGCTCCTTTTTGGGGCCCTGCTTGAATTTCCATGGAGCAACAGAAAATCTGTGCTGGCTGCCGACCAGACCAATAGGTAACTGTCTCTCTCTGTATGATTGGGCCTTATAATAGGTGTTTATTTAGTTTTGTAAGAAACTGCAATTTTTTTCTCAAAGCACATGTACCATTTCACATTCCCACCAGCATTGTGTGAGGATTCTAGTTCCTTCACAACCTGGCCAGCACTTGGTATGTTCAGTCTTCTTAAATTTTAGCTCTTGGAGTTGATGTTTTGTGATTTTAATTTGCATTAAAGATTGTTTTGTGCATCATTTTTAGGTGCTTACTTGACATCAATGCATTGTCTTTTTATTAAAATGTTTAAATATTTTGCCTATAATTTTGTTATTTCTGAGTTCTGTGAGCTCTCACCATATTTTGAATATGTCATTTAACAGATATATGATTTTCAAAACTTATCTCTGAGTCTGTGACTTATATTCTAATTCTCTTCATGGTGTCTTTTGAATAACAGAAATTCTTCATTTTGATGAAGTCCTATTTTATTTATTTAGAAATTGTGGTTTTGCTGCCATAGCTAAGAAATTATTGCCTAAGAAAAAATATGAAGATTTTTATGTTTTCTTATGAAACTTTTAGAATTTACATTTCACATTCCAGTCTGTTATCAATATGTAATTGTTTGAACACTATTTATTTGAAAGCCCATATTTTCTCTATGAATTGTCATAGCATATAGGCAGCAAAATCTATTAATGATAGGTATGAGGATATTTTTGGTCTATGTATTGTGTTTCATGGATTGATTTGGCGATTTACTTGCCAAAGTCACACATTCTTGAGTAGTGGAGCTTTAAATTATGTCTTGATATCAGGTAGTTTAGGTCTCCTAAATCTATTTCTTTTATTTCAAAGTTTTTTGGCTGTTCTAAGTTATTTTCATTTATATGAATTTTAAAATCTGCTCCTTAGTTGCAGAAAAACCTGCTGTAATTTTACTTGGGATTGTATTGAACCTATAAATCAATTTGGGTCGAACTGAGACTTACTAATACTGTGGTTGGGGTCCATTTACACAATCTACCTCTCCATTTATTTACTTTTCCTTTCTTTTATAAAGGTTTTTAAAATAAGTAATTGGTGTACTGATCTTGTTCATCTTTCAGATTCATAGATGTATTTACTTTATATTTCTGATACTCTTGTAAATAGTATTTTTATTTTGTTATCATTTCATTGCAGTATAAAGCAATGAAATTTATTGTTTTTTATTTTTATTTTGAAATAATTATAGATTCAAAGGGGTTTGCAAAGACAGTATACAGAGATGTCCCATATACCCTTTACACAGTTTCCACTAATAGTACCATCTGACATGACTATAGAACAATATCAAAGTCAGGAAATTGAAATTGACACTGTTGTGGCTAACAGAAAGAAACCCAAGTGGCACTCTTGGGGATACGGATGAACAAAGTTTTATTACATGCAGGCCCAGAGGAGAGTCAAGTCTCCAAAAATCTGAGCGCTGTTTTCTGATTTTCATAAGTTTATATAAGTACAATAAGCAGGCAAATTCCTGAGCAAGTGTGCAGGCCAGGTTACAAAAGCAGAGAAGCAAGGTTAGCTTATTTTCCTAAAAGCAAAAGGCCATTAGGGAGGAAAAGAGTCATTATCTGTTTAGAGTTGTAAATTTCAATTCAAAGGGGCAGCCGGGGAATGCTTATCTTCCTGATGTGGATTCCATGGAGACAAATGGGGTAGAAGGAGGGGAGAAAGGGACCAGGGACTGAGGGGAGTTTATTTTCCTAAAGCTGTGAGTTTCTGATGAAGGGAGGTTAGGGTCCCAGCATTTCCCTTATCAATGCAATGTGTGCAGAGTTCTCTTTTCTTTTCCATTTTTTTCACAGGTGTCAGTTTGTCTAACCACTATGTCATCAAGGTACAGAACTATTCAGTCTTGACATCTTACCCACTTTCCTCAGATCCCCACCCCATCTTCATCATTCTTAATCACTGGCAGCACTGATTTGTTTTCATCTCTATAATTTTGTCATTTCAAGAGAGTTATATAAATGGAATCATCCAATATGTGACTTTTTAAGTTTCACTATTTCACTTGGCGTGGATCTTTTAATTAACTAGAATGTCTAAAGCCAAAGGTTGATCTTTTTGTTTCCTTATTAGATGAAGTAACCCAGAGAGTTTCAGTAATTATCCCTAGGACCAAGTGCTCAATGTGAGGCAGAACTGGGCCTATGGAAGGGCTTCTTGCTTTTGTCTATTTCTCTTAGACATAAAAGATGGTTTGTTTGTGTGTGTAAACATGTTTTCAAGGGGAAATGGACAGAAGGGAAAAATATCATTTTAAACTATGCTTAAATGGACTGGAATACAATTGAAAACTAGGTTCTTTGCTCAAAAGGTTTTAGGAAACCAGATCAAACTTTTGTGAAAACAGAGTAACAAATTCATGCACATTGCTAGCTTTATGTTAATTTACTTCAAATTTTTGCAGAGGGTGAATGGATGAATGTAATTCTAAGAATAAGTGAGCTGGGCCTTCTAAACACTGGATTCTATAGGAACATGTGTTTTATCTTTTCATCTACAAAATTGTCTACTCTACAATGTCAGCTTCATCACAATTACTGAACACAGCATATTGTCTACTAGCAATTTGCTGAAAATAAATTTGTAAAAACTAAATTTCCCAAATACAGCAAACTTCCACATTTACCAACATCACTGATATACACTTATTTTTTTTTAAATCTTAAGCAAATTTTAAGGCAATTCATATTTTGGTTGAATTGTTTTTAACACCATTAAGGATAGCTGGAAATTCTAGTTGAGTAGTTTCAATTTTCTTGAATGATTCCATTAAAATGATTATTTTTTTTACTATCAGATTGGTTGAGTGGTCTAATAAATATATTTATCTAGAAATGCATACTTTATCACCATTGTCCCAAAATTACTTACACACTGAGGTAGGGAATGGGATAAAATTCACAAAAGGATCCATATAAAAACAAACCAGAATCAAACCAACCCTACCTGATAGATTATCTGATCAGAGTACCTGCTCAAATAGCTTTCTCATAACTGAGAGGAAAGAGTCCCCTTTCTAGAGAAATTTCTATGAAAGTGTCCAGCAGTTTATGAAACCAAGAGTCTTATCAGAGACACTTAGGGTGTCTTCAGAGAATAGTGATTGGAGGACAAAGGTGCATTCTTAACACGAACATGCTGTGAAAAATGTGTAAAGTCAAAATTAAAATTCACTCCTGCTGTATGACCCTCCCATTCTAACTTCTATGAGAAGATTACTCACAAATGTTTTCTCATGTGCAAACTTATTGAAATGTTTTAAGTAATTTATATATATATATATATTTACACATGTGTTATCTATATCTATATAATGATCTATACAGGAGCTTGGTCCTCAGTCTTCCTCCATATCTCAATGATTCAAGAGAACAAATGTATAATGGAAAAATTCACCAGCTATTATAGCAATTGCATGTCTTTTTTATGCATTTGTATTATTTGTAACATTGGCTGTGTTACAAGTATCCATCTTCCCCAGCATTCTACTTGAAATACAGTAGTTCACTTTGGTGATTCTTCTTCTCCATGTTGTATTACTGGGGATGCTTGATGGACTTCATGTGGTGTCAGGTCAGGTTTCATAAGGCCTGATGGCTTCATTCACTGGTCTGGTGTCTTAGGAGGGATGATTGGAAGGCTGGGTTTACTTTGGTTGTCAACCCTGGCCGCAGGCCACAGGACCTTGGGGACCAGGTCTCCACAAATCCTCCAATATCAGCAGGAGCAAATCCCACCAAGGTTGAAGAAAAAGGGCAACCCTAAACCCATTGGGGCCATCCTCGCACCAAGGCTACCCAGGTGCATAGGGTTAATGTTGTGTGCCCATACAAAAGCAGCATGTAGGGGTATCCTGAAAATCAGCAGAACCAACAGGATGTGTGATGGCTCACCCCTCCTTCCTGGAGGTGGGGTGGGAGGACAGGGTGACCTTGGAGAATATCTTGTGCGAACACTTGGGCAACACAGGACACAGACTCCCAGGCTCCACCCTGTCTGTCTCTCCAGCTTGGGCTGTTTTCAAGTTCTGGGGTGGTCGGGTTGGCACTCAAATATGGCCTGATGATCTGGGGTGGGGTGGGGGTCCATGGATGCCTGTGTTTTCCTTAGATTTCCTCTTCAGGAAACTAAGCTGACCCTTTTTTCTGGAATCAGGCAAATGACAGGTAGATCTTTATATCCATTTAAAGATCATTTTAAAAATATTGAATTCATGTCAAAATAAAATCTGTTTAATTGCTGGCATCTTAATAGATGTTAACATTTCCTGGCTTTTCATTTTACCCTATACTTTGCCACTGGAAATGGTTTAAATGTTTTTTCCTTCTTTCTATATCCTTTACCATGGCATTTCCACTCTTGAGGGTGGTTGGCCAATGTTTGCCCGTTTTCTGTTAAGCCAATTGTTTTGATATATTTGTGTGAGTTCATGATTACCAGCTCTAATGGTGTTATGGTTTCTTGAAAAAATAGTCTTCTGAATTGCATTCACCAGTAAATGAAATTATTGAGGCCTCTCATGTTTAAAGACCATACTTGTCAAAGGAGATAACTAAATGCCTTACATTGTTATGTAATCTGTATTATCTTTAGAGTAATGAACTTACTTTTAGGGAAAAATTTATATTAAAATGATATTAGATATTTAAGAGTCACTTTCAAAATCTGTAAGTTGCCAGGTATTTTAAAAATATTTTTTCTATTTGAAAGGCACCCAATATGTGCCAGGAAAAATATCATCAAAATTTTTCTCCTGAGTAGAGTCTATATCATATATTTTATGTAATTTTCTCCAACCCACACTATTATTATTATTTTTTTTATTGTTGGTAAAAATCAAAAATTTTCACAATACATACCAATATTTGTAAGATGATATATAAATACATATATGCATATATGTGCATTTACTTACATAAATGTTATTTTATATATATACATATATATATATATATTTTTTTAAAGGTGCTTAGATTACCTAATTATTACTCAGAAATTACAGGGATTCCCATGTTCCCCACCTCCCACACCTCCCACAACATCCCATACCAACATCCTTCATCAGTGTGGCACATCACCCACAGTGGATATACATATCCTGGGGCCTTGCCACCAAGCATAGACCACATTTCACATCATAGACCAACCTCTCTCCCATGCAGTTTTGTATGGTATATGCTGATGCAAAGTGGCCTACATCTGTTGCCGCAATGCCACTCAGGACAACTCCCAAGTCCCGAAAAAGCCCTTGTATTTCAACTGCCCCTACCCTCCCTGCCCTGAAAATGTCCAGTGACCACCAGCTCCACCTTACTGTTACAATTTCTTCCATTGCTTGAATCACAATATGTCTATGACAGAACACCACCAAGTCCACTCTAGTCCATAGCTCCTGCCCCAATCCTGAGGAGTTTATTATGCATGGTGAACTTAGAAAAAAATCATGTATATTGTATGATGTCACATACAACATCCTTCCAGGAACACACCACAATGTCATGGAAGGTTTGTTACAGATTATGATGTAATATCATCAAACTATGACCACCAAGCATGATCCATAGAGGATATTTGGCACACATTGTCCATTGTCTCCCACTTTCAACATGTAACGCCTGGTTTGGATGTTGCCTCTTTTTTATGGCTTCTTCTGTGTTTACTAGTTCACCCCCATAATCATGAGTCTGTATCCTCATTTATGAATAATACATCTATATTTGGACCACTACTTCCAAACAGAATTAGAGCTTTGTGATACTGTTTCTCAGAAGAGAGCTTTTTTTAATTTCATGCCTGTGTGTTCTATTCAGTCTGGTATTCAATTTAGGAGAATTCTATTTAAAGATTCCCTCCCACCTGCTTCCCTGCCCCTTCCCCCAAAATAATGGGCAATGGATATGTTCAAGCCACACCCTCAGGGGATCCCCATGGTAGAGGAAGGGTGAGCCAAATGCCCATGCCAGACAACCGGTGCCACCAGACAGTCACATTTCCTTGGACCAACAAAGTCGAGGTGGATCCTGCTCTGTGGGGAGAAACTTTGGAACCAAGGGCCTGCAGGCTAATTTAGCATTCCTTGAAAAAGATTCCCATCCCGGGGTGAGCAAGGATATATCTGGTGTCACATGGGTTTTGATAGACTATCTCATCATTGAGGTGTAAACATTTTCTCATTTTTGTGGTAATTTCTTCATTGACTATTGGATGACTAAGATCCTCTGGCCCCAAAACAATGGGCAGTGGATATGTTCAAGCCACACCCTCTGGGGATCCCCACAGTGGAGGAGGGGTGAGCCAAATCACCATACCAGACAACCAGCACCAACAGGTAGTCATATTTCCCTGGACCCAGAATTTCAAGGTGGAGCCTGTTCCTACTGGTTTCAGCCTACTCTGCAGGGAGAAACTGGAACCAAGGGCCTGCAGGCTAATTTTGCATTCCAGGAAAAGATTTTCCACACCTGGTTGAACAAGGATATATCTGGTATCACATGGGTTTTGATAGACTGTCTTGTCATTGAGGTGTAAACATTTTCTCATTTTTGTGGTCATTTATTGATTGACCCTTGGCTGACTAACATCCCAGGAGCTCCTTTTGCAAACATGAGGTTTTTTTCTGAAGTAATCTCCTAAGCATTGATTACTTGTTAAATCCAGTTTCTTCTGAGAATGCCTTTGACTGCTTGCAGTTTTTTGAAATTCCTTGAGAGCAGTCTGGACCAAGCATAAGAGATATGCTAGCCATATTTCAGGTAGACTTAAAAACAGCAAGAATCCATTCTTCTGAGTGAGCACAGAAGTCTCTAATGACATTGCACATGATCTGCAATGGCCTTCTGGACATTTTTCTCCATTTTCCTTCTCTCTCTGTTGTTCCCTCCACTCCCACCCTCACTTTTTCATTGCTTGCTCTGATGCATATTGAAAGAGTGGTGTGATGATCAGGATTCTGTAAGTTCCTTCATAGAAAATATAGACCTGTCTTTAATTGGCTGAGGACTGCAGAAGAGATATGTTTCTGGTATGTCACTACACTTTGCACATGCTTACGCATACTTGTTAATTAAAAGAGTCCATCTGTGTCCATTATATTTTCCCAGGACTGTGAAAAAGATTTTGAGATTTCTTGCCCCTTAAAAGAAGGAGTTGGCCCACTGTTATTGGTGCTAATTCATTCCAATAAGATGTGAAGAATTCTCAAATAGGTATTTGATAATCCAGAACTAAATGTGGCATAAATGAAAATAAATTCACTAACCTAGTAATTTATCTCATTCTCAGAGAGTATTGGGACCAATAGTTAGGCCTGTAAGATAAAAAGAAGAATTATGTCATCATTAATTTTAATTTTCTCAGAATCATTTAAATGTTTCTTCCTCTATGGTGTATTTCTTAGAATGGATCCTATTAAAAGTAAACTGGCCTTACACTCTCTTTTCCTTTTTTTTGGAATGCATTTTTAATTTAATAGTTACGTAGTGTCAAGTAGGGTTCATCTGGAAAATATTTGTTCACAGAACGATTTCCAATTCTAAAAATAAACCATATTTATTAATATATCCAGTCCTTTCAGACAGATTGTTAAGTTTTGGGAAGTTCTCAAGCACATGTGTAGGGGACAATTTTTCTAAAGTTTATTTTTCCTTTGAAACAACTTTCATCATGATTTTAGTAGTTGTTTTCATTGTATTCATGTTATTATTAGGGCAGAATAATAATTCTGCAGAAATTCTTGCAGAAAATAGAGTATTTAAATATATCTCCCCTTTTATTCCACATCATTAATACTTTCTATTCCTCTGTTCATAATATTCTGTCTAAAGTGTTACTGCCTTATTTAATGCATTTTATTGAATTCTCCTATTTGTCAATTTCCACAATCAACTTCTCCCTTCAATTTGTCAATATTTGCTTCATATATTTTGTACCTTTGTTTTATGCATATATATATATAATTGTTGTGATATATATATATATATATATATATA
>JAQZBX010039054.1:0-23173 GCA_029593785.1 Cabassous unicinctus
AGTTATCAGCCTTTGGATTGGACAGAGGAAAAGTAGCTCTTTAATCTTAAAAAGTTCTGTTGTCTGCCATAATGTTAGCTATAAAAAGTCAACACAGTCACCCTCCAAATATAAAAGCCAAGTCACTTTATTGTTAACTCTAGGTCCAAGGCTTAAGGTCACCAACTACAGTCCCTTTCCAGCCTCTCCTATGATCATAGTATTCTCTGAGGGGTCAAGTTTGCCTGGCATTTGCCACTGACCCATCAGTTTTCCAGACTTTAATTTTAAGCCCCAGAGTGATCTGTTGACCTGTGTCTTTGACTGTTATAATTGGTTATTTGTAAGACTTGACCTCTGATATTTGCTAACTTTTTATAGGGAGTTGTATTTGTAACGGAAGAAGAGAAGAATAAAAAATATTAGTTTTAAAAGTGGCCTATGTGACTGCTTTTCTAAAAAGGTATTTAATGTTCTTAGTACTTTGGCTTACCTCTTTGAAATAAAGCTAATACACAGGATTGCCTTCACATTATTATACTCTTCCTTTCTTGATTGTTAATTGCATTGTCTTAGAGCCTAGAAATTGTTAATATTAGCTAAAACTACTTAGCTGCTCTATTAGAAGTTCCTTTTTTGTCAAGTTTTTCTCAAACATGTTTCTGCCTCACAAGGAACCCCAGATATTCATGAGGAAATGCAGTACCTAAGAGGCCTAATTTTGTGGACACACTATGGTAAAATAAAATTTGGGGGTATTAACTTCCCAGCCTCTTTCTTTAAGAAATAACCCCGTAAGAAGTTATTATCTTTCTCTGGACATCCCAACTGTTTGCTATCATTTAAGCCAAGAAAGCTCTTTGGTTTGCTTCTATTCTAGGCCTAATATTTATGTGACCTAAACATTCCCCACTCTTGTCTCCTACAGGTAGACTGGGTACAGTGTGATGGTGGCTGTGATGAGTGGTTTCATCAAGTTTGTGTGGGTGTATCTCCAGAAATGGCTGAAAATGAAGATTACATCTGTATAAACTGTGCAAAGAAGCAGGGGCCAGATAGCCCAGGTCAAGCACCACCTCCTTCCTTCATAATGAGCTACAAACTACCAATGGAGGATCTTAAGGAGACCAGTTAGCAAATGCTTGGTTAGTTTGGGACATGAAGGGAAATGGACCACATTGAGATCTTAGTTGTCAAGTAGAGTGGTTTAGATCCACTCAGAAAGTTGTTTCCAAAGACAAATGGCCTTCAGAGAAAGTCTTCTTAGTGTTGGCTTCCTCTTTGCATGGACTGTGTGAGCTACATTCTCTATCAACACATCTACACAGAGAGTGTTTTCTTTGGTATTGCAGCCAATATTTCAACTCAGATGTTTCCTCTGAGTATGGTTTGCCACATTAAGGTCAGACACTTGATTGAGCTCCAGGGTGGCTGGTTAGCATTATTAATACATTGGAGTGCTATCAGATGCCATGGGATGTGGCTTATGGCTAGTTGATATTAGCTAGATGCTTACAGCCTAGGGAGAACACCATCTGGAGGCATCCATAGGGCTGATTGCTTGGATCTCCTTAGTTGGGATAGTTGGAGAGGAGTGGGAGTACCACTTTCCTTCCACTATTACTGGGCACCCAATGTCCTACAGATCCAACTAGGAGGAACAGGGCTGAAGTTATTCCTGTTAGAAGTCATGGGATAGTAGCACAGTCATAGACCTCAGCTACTTTGTGCTTGTTTGTACCAAGAAGAAAAGATCCTCTCACCACCTGAGGCAGATCACCTTATCTTCCTAAGGAGGAGGATGTCATCTTGTTCAGAAATATGACAAGATTGGATTCTGGGAAGAAGAAGTTTTGGTTTTTTTTTTTAATTTCAAGGCAAAGGAGCCTTTTAGCTTTATGAAGTCTTCTGTCTTGGGTCTGCATCTTAGAAAAGAGCAGGTACGTGGATCCAGGCTTCTGCAAAAGAAAAGAAGACAAGTCAAAATGTCTTACAGAGCAGCAGTGATGCATGCTTTTTGGGGAAACCTTCATTCACAAGTATTCCAGATATCACCAGGCTTCAGGCATGGCCATGAGCAAGACCAGCAAATAACAGCTTTTCCCTGCAGCCCCAACCCCAATGTCTGCTGTTTCCAACACTGGCAATTTCTGATTGTGGTCCTTGAGCAACAGCAGATGCTCTTGAGCAACACCCTGACTTATACAGAGGATGTGGGGTTGTAGTACCTCTGGGTGATGAGGTTGTTTTAGTAAATCCATTTTAAAAAAAAAAAAAAGGACTTGTTTTTACTTTTTTCTAAATGTCTCTGACTACTGACTGTTCTATAAATAGATTATTTTTCCTTTTTTAATATACATATATGAATATATAAATATATAAATATATATATATATTTACTGTTACCAGCAGCATAAGACAGAGTTTCGGCATCAAAAATCCATTTGGGGGCTTGCTTTTTCTTTTTTGCTTTTTAATAAAGAATTCAATTCCTTCCTTGTAGTACAAGGAGTTACCATGTCCTTTTCCATCCTTCCCTGACCAGAGCTTCCATCTTGTTTTTGTTCAAATCGATAATTATATTTCTTTTTATGTGTTGGGACTTTTCCCTGTCTGTTGGGAAACTTGGAATTACTCTAGTCTGTGCTGGCTTTTTGGTTTTTGTTTTTGTTTCTGTTTTAATATGTGAATGTTTGAAACTATGGTGCTCTGTCCTTTCCCTTCTGTTGTGTTCCTGTTCTTGTTCAGGTGTTAGGCAGGCTGTACGTAAGCTCTTAGTAGAAGGGAACTAATTTTTTTTATAAAGGACAAAAAAAAAAAAAACCTCTACTGAAAATAGTGTTTTTGTTTTCAAGTCTTTACTATCCTGTGACCCTTTATTTTGGTTTAAAAATCTGTGTTTCAACTTAAAATCATCAATTTTCCTTTAAAAGGGGGGAGGTGGGTTGACCCATAGGACAGCTATAGTGTCCTCTTCCCCATTTGCTCCAGTCTTTTTTAAAGAAATGTCTTCTAGTAACTAGAAGTGAAATGTACTGTCCAGTTACAGTTTTGAGTGGGTATGAGATTTAACTCAAAAGGCATCTTGATAAAAAAAAAATGTAAAAGCTTTCCTATAAAATCCGATTTCTGTAAATGCATTCTCTGTGGTTCACCTTTTTTTAGTCACTCTTCCTTAATTCCGTATAACATTTTGAGTGTTTTGACCTGTTAAGAGAGTCACTGTATTGCTATGCATGTATCTTGACACCTTTTCTCAAGTATGGGTGTACAATTTAAAATTTCAATGGAGATTGCAAGGTATTTAACCAATTTTCATAAGTTTTCATTTTGGCAAACTATATAAAGATATTTAATTAGGAATTTCATTTGGTTGACATTATGGAAGAAAGCACAATAGTTTTTGCCTTTTGGTCTTCTCTGTAAAAGTCTTCAATATTTGTGGGCTAAAAATTGAATGCAGTTTTTAAGTGATGGCTGCCTGGAATCCATTTTAAATTTTTATTTTCCCTCCTCATCATCTGTTAACTATTCTGCCATCAGAAGAGAGCCGTAAGGATGCTGAAAAAAGTTGGCTTTAACTTTTCTTTCTTAGCTTCTTGGAGTATGGTGGATGGATATGAGTGGCAGTTTGGGGAATAACTTATGTCCTTGATATGGTAGGCACCTGCTGGAGACCATCAGAAAATATGAGGCAGTTTTCAACCAGTGAATATTTTCCTATTAAGTTTATCTTCTGACATTTTGAAACTTAAATGTACTGGTTAATTAAATTTGTGGGATTTTCTGTATGTATTTGAAAGCCATGGGTTCAGTCTGACTCTTGACCACCACAGATTTAGACCAAGGCTGAGAAGAACAGATGAGAGAAATTAGTATTGGGGAGCAGATGTAGCTTAAGTGGTTGAGCACCTGCTTCCCATGTACAAGGTCCTAGTTTCAATCCCCACTACTTACTTCCTTAAAAAAAAAAATCCAACATATAGAAATCTGCAGTTTTGGAATTAATGAAATAAGATCTATTTAAAGAAATGCTGGTATTCTATATAAAGCATTTTCAATTAGAAGAAATTACTTATTTACAACTTATTCCTTTCTACATTATTTTGACATTTTGTTGTAAAATTTGATTTAAAACAGTTCTCTACCCTTCCTATCCCCTAAAATTGCATTTCTTCATTAGTATTTTAACTTATGTTTGATTCTTTTCAAAGGTATTTCTCAGTCTTCAATTTTAAACTATTTTGGCAAAGGCTACAGCAAGAAAAAGTGTTAGATCGCTGATATTCTCAGAGGATAGATCATTAAGAACTATGCATATCAGTAAATATGCAGGTAACTATAGCATTGGTAATTAGCATTCTTGATGGGGATGCATCCTCCACCACACACACAAATGTTTAGTTCACTTTCTGTTCATTTCTGCATCAAAGCCATGTTTAGATATTTTAGATGTTGGGCAATCAACTGGGCTCCTTTAGTAGCTTCTGCAGACAGCTTTGCACTGCATGATTCAAGTTTGTGCCTCAGTAAAATTACAAATTGCTGCATGTCATACTTTGAATAGTAGAAAAGGCAAACAAATCTGTGACTGCCCACTACCTCCTTTAATAATAAAAAAACATGCTGAAGGCTGATGGACCTGTAAGATTTGCATGGTTTTGCCTTTTTCACTTCTGTTTTCCTCTGCCTTTGTCTTTAACAAGTGTCCGAGAACTGTCAGTTCATTTGTTTTTTCTTAATTTTAGATTCTGGATGCAACCCGATGCATGTAAAGAAACTCCCTGCTTGTTGGTATTTTAATTATATAGTACATTTGTGTGAATATCAGTGCTGAAAGTGGGAGGATTAAAGAAAAATTGAGAGCCCCTCTTTCAAAGGGTGGGATAATCCACCTTTTTAAATAGAAAGTGACCATTTGGAGTGGGGTTTGAAAATTGTAATCTGTGGGAAAAAAGCTGTTAAAGTCCAGTAATAACCAGGTTCAATAAATTTTGACATGTGAATTAGCTTCATAGGTGTGTAGAAAGTTGCTTTTGCAGTAGGTCTTTAAACATAAATTTAGAAAAAAAAGCAGGCAGCTGATTTGCCTTTTACTTTTTTAAATTCTCCACTCCTTTTATTAACTTAAAGCATACCCTTCTTTGGATATGGATGTACCAAGTGCTATTTACAGCATGAGAGGGAACGAATGGATGTTAATAAATTTTGGAATTTGTCTCTTGGCCTGGATCATATCCAGTCACCACTATGCAACAAATGATGTGCACTGGGAAAGGATGTGACGGGTTTGTAAAGATGTATCTTAGTTATTGTTTATTTTACAGTGCTCCAAGTTCTAAATAGGAATGTCTTTTGTAAACCTCAAGACGCCCTATTGTTTATTCCCTTACATATTTATTTTCCTGTTAGTTGGACACTTAAATATAATATGGACTCTGATTTGCCAGGGTTATTGGTGGTGCCTTATGAAGAGAATAACTTAATTTCTTGTTTTTTGAGCATGTTTTGTGTTTGTTTTCTAAAAGATTATTAGATATGGTTAATTGCATTACATCTAAAAAATAATAAAAAATTTACGTGCTCAGGTTCCCTCCCATCCCGTCATTTACATCAGTGGCAACCACTGGTAACCAAATAAAGGTAAATTTTGGTAATGAGTATTAATAATTTTGAGGAAAACTAGCAAGCAAATGGGAGCCACATTTAATCAGTGGCAAAGCAGTTTCTAATATTTCACTTGCTCTCTACCTATAAAATAAAGAACTTAGCTCAAATAATTTGATCAGTGGTGTGCTTAGCCTTAGCATTGCTGAGAATATTGTTTTCAGAAAATGCAAAGTGGTGAGAGTGATTCCTGAAGATTTTACTTGTCCTTTATTTTCAGCAAGAATCCAGTGATAACGATCAAACATTTCCCTGTCTTTGATTATTGAGAAATGTATCCCTTTGCAATGAGCTGTAATAGCAGGGAAAATGAGAAAATGCCTTTCTTTTGGCCTCCCAATGCTTACAACTAGTTCAAAGCCAAAGTTATTTCAGTCAAGTAAATGGTACTTTTTTTTTCATTGCCAAGGCTCCCAGGGTCATGCAGGTATGAGGGCTCAACCATTGCTGGAAATGTTAGGGTTCTGCTGACAGTGAAATTGGCCTCAAGCATTTTCATGAAGTGCATGGCTGTATGTGTCTATGTGTTGGGGAGGAGTGGTGGTGGGAAGAGGGAGAAAAAATTCTGATTCTCTGTCAACTTGGAAAAGAATTTCTTGATAACAAAAAAAGACAATACAAATACCTTTCCTTTTAAAAAGTCTGGGATTCTTTCACTTTAGAGCAAGTATTTCTTGGGGACTTGGCTTTATTGTTGATACTAAAAAATTGAAGATTCAGGATCTCTTTATGGAAAGCATTAATGGGAAAATCACACATGATACAAGTAGAGAACAATACAAGAGAATATATTTATACTAAAATGCTACATTATGTGAATAAACTTCGAGTGCTTTTGTAATTTCTTGACTCTTCACCTGTAGAGGAAATGTTTTCTCTTTAAAGTGAATTTCTGCATTACTTTTGATAGGAAGAAAGAAGCTTTAATTAATTTTTCCATAAAGTAAAATTCCTTGAAATTTGACTAGGAAACTTTCCTCTAACCTTGTCTTTGGAGTTGGGTTGAGTATCTTGTTCATGGGAAAAAGGCACCCAGGAAGTTTTAGGAATGATTTGGTGGTTCAGGCTGGTGATCGTATTAAGGAACCTTATGAGTTGCTGGGGACAGGGATGAAGTCAGAATTTCCTTTAATTTCAAATTAAAACAAAAACTTCAAAATCCCAGATGGGGATTTTAGAATTACATAATGTAAAGAACGTTGGATTTAGGAGTCTAATAATATGAGCTTTAGTTCTGTGTATGGCCTTAAGCTAGTTACTTAGCTTTTCTGGACCCCAGTTTACTAACCATATGTGGGTTCACATAAATACAAAGAAGTTTAAGTCACAGTTGCTGTCCTTGAGAGGGCAGGACAAACAATGACTTTTAAGGATGCTTATTGCTAAAATATTTATAGAATTTAAAGAGGAGGAAGATAATAGAGGCCATGTAGTCCAAATCCCTATTTAATGGTAGAAAAATAAATACAATACCCCTGAGGAGGGAACATCCAGCTTATATCTAATATCTCTATCTTTAGGAAATATAAGTAGTGATCACTAACATCCTTATTAGAGTTTACCCAGTCTTTCCTCCAACCAGGACAGAATTTCACAGAGTTCATAAACCCAGGCAAGCACTCCGAAGTATTCCCCACCCAAGACAGGCATATCTGCATCTCACTATTCCCTTCAGTGCTGAACTCAAGATAAGAGGAGGGTTGTGGAACACATTGTGAAAGAACTACCATGCCATTCCCTATTTTGGAATTAGCCCTTGGCCCTAGTGAGAAATGCTTGGTTTTTGTGTTTTCCGCCAAAATGTGGGCCCCTCACCTCTCCACACTAGGCTGTGCTCTGTTGAAACCAGAAGGCCACCTGGACCCTAGCAGCTTTAGTTCTCTCTTTGGTCTATTCCTGCCATTTTCTCTACTTGCAGCTGAGCTTTATTGAGACCCCAAACAACTTTTCATCAATATTCTTTGGAACCCAGGACAATAGTTAAAACACTTCTAGTCTTGGTCCCTGTCCAGTGCTTGTTTGTTTTGTAACAAACATCTTTACTCCATAGTTCCAGTTGGAACGTTGCAACAGGTTTAATTCACTTTGTTTTTCATCCCTGTAATTCATCGCTGCCATCTAAAATAAAAGCCCATCCAGTCATCAGTCCTTTTTCTTCATTCCAGTGCTGGTACCTGCTTTCCTCAGTTCGCTGTTCCAATGCTATCCTCCCTGCCAATTCTTTACATTTATAGATATCCTTGCTTCCTCATTCCTTTATAAATAAACTTTCTACTCTTAACTTTTTCGTTAACTGGAATCTGGCTCTCCCTCGGCCACAGTTAATCTTACGGCTCTTTCAAGGGGAAGGCTCTCTTTCTTGATTGCAAGGTTGCTGAGTGAATGGATGGATTATAGGAGCTGTTGGTAGTGATATTCCTATATTCCTGATTTCCTTTGCTACTGCCGTTGTTCCTACGCTTTGAGGCCTCTGATGTTTAGTTGTACCATCTATCCTTGTTAATGTCATCTAGTATCCTGGTGACTACTCTGCATTCACTGGGGACTTTGATGTTTCCTTGTGCCCAACCCCACCATCATTCTGGACATTACTTAGCAACCCAATTCCAAGGCCACACCTTGGACTCTATCAGAAGCTTCTCTCTGAGATGTTAAATTCTAGGATCTGATTTATACTCTGATTTTAATGTTCTGTTTAATCTGTTCCTCTCAATATGCTTACTCATTGACCTCAAGAACTTCCAACTCCTTAACCACCTTTTTCTTCCAATCTTCAAATTCACTCTGGCTTCACCCCCTGAGTCCCCATTTACATGGACTCCATAGACTGTCTAATTACTCATTCACTCACTCACGGTCTGTTTCCTTATCACTCTGCCCCTGCAGAAAACATTAGCTCTGGATCAGGTTAGCCATCTGACTTCTTTGCTCTTACGGGCTGCTAAGTACTATTGAATACACACCATTGATTGTGGTAGCACTACAAATTCACTCAAGCAAGCAGGCTTCTCAGAGCAATTCAGCAGTGCCAGTGGTCAGCAACCTCTTCCATTCTTAAAGATTACTCCAGACTCACCTCTTGTTAAATCCTTATCCTCTTATCCCTCCTCCTCCTAAAGCAGGGGCCTAAACTTCTAGCACTGAGGACATTGAAGCTAACAGGAGAGCTCTAAGCTTCCTCCTTTGTCATCTTCACTTAGCATTTAAACCTATCCCATCTCATCTGACTCAGAAGAGGCTATTAAAGTATAGGTGAGTGAGTGGGTCAGGGAATCCCAACCCATCTTAACTTGGAAACATTGTTCCATCAATCAGCCCCTCTAATCTTCATCGCTTCTCCCCATTTAGCCTATATCCCTCTTGAACCTGTCTTCCTGTTTTCCTGCTCTCTTTTTTCTCTTTCCTTCATAGCTAAGCTCCACTTGTTTTCTCTCCTTCATGTTCAAATCATTTTTCAGCCTCTTGTAATCTGGATTCTTATCCCATCATTCCACTGAAAGTGCATCTACTAAAGTCAACTAGCACTGTATTGCTAAATCCAGTGACCTCCTCTTCAACATTTGACACTGTTGTCTTCTCCCTTCTTAAAACTTCTCAGTTGGCTTCCAGGCCACTACTTTTTCCCAATTTTTCTTCTCTTTAGCTGCTCTTTATCAGACTTCTTTTCTGTTTACCCTTTTAAAATAATGTTATCAGAGATTCCTTCCATGCCCTCGATCCATTCTTCTTTACCAGTTTTACTTAGGTGATTCCCAAGTTGGTATATTTAGTCAGCTATCTGCCCGGTAAGCGTTTCCACTGTATTTTGTTTTAATCACTTTACATTCATTGTGTCAAAGCCGTACTTGGCTTTCTCACCCCCACACCTGTTCTTTTATTCCCTATCCGAAAGAATGGCTAGTTTCCTAAGCCAAAATCCTGTAAGCGATTCTATATTCTTTCTGCCTAGTCATTCCCTGAATGCAATTAGTCACCAAGTTCTTTAGATTCACCTTTCTTTTTATCTTTTATGTCCATCTCTTCTGTTCCCATCATCAATGCATTATTAATTCAAACTTTGTATCACTTCTCACCTGGATTTCTGAAAAAGCCTGGTCACTCTCTAGTTTATCTTCCAAATTGCTACCGGAATGAACTACCTAAAGAGCCAGTCTTCATTACCTTGACCTATGGGATCTGCCCCTTTATCTGTCTAAGGCTTATCTGCTTCCACATACACCTCAGTCACTGTTCTTCAGCTATACCGACTTTCTTTCACTTCCTTACACATACCAGGTTCCTCTCTGTGGAGTGTTCTTCTAGCTCTCATCCTTGAGATGTCAGCTTAAATGCAGCTCAAAATGAATTATAAGGAGTTTTAAATACTTCTTTGTTCTCTCTCACCATGCCTGTTTGATTCCTTTATGAAACTTTATAATATGTAATATATTTGTTTCTAAGTTTCATGAGTGTAGAGACTTTCCTTTTTCTTTCTAGCAACTAGAGCAATATTCTGCATATAGGAAACATTCAATAAATAATTGTTGAATGAATGTTTCATGCCTTTGTACCTCCCTAAATATTATTCTCTGTGTCTCGCCTGCCATGCTCTCATCCCTACCCTTTCTCCTTACTACCTCTTTATCCTTCAAAATTCAGCTCCTACCCACAGCTCTTCTGACAAGTCTTTCAGGTTACTCCTTTTCCCTAATCTGATTTAGATGTCCATTCTTGGAGCTCTGAAACATTTAGACTATACAATAGTTATTAAAGTGTGGTCTCAGGACTAGCAGCTTCAGCATCATCTGGAAACTTGTCAGAAATGCAAATTGTCGGGCCCTACCTCTGACATACTAAATCAGAAACTCTGAGGGTGGGGCCAACAACCTGTGTTTTAATAAACCTTCCAGGTGATTCTGTTACATAGTGGTTTGAGAACCACTATGCTGTACTATAGTTGTTGCTGCATTTTTATCTCCAGGATTTAGCACATTGCCTAGAACAAGATTATGATAAAGGTGTTCCTTACAAAGAATCCATCTTCCTGTAGCCTCATACGGCAATCCTGGTTCTTTTAAGAATATGTAAAGCTAGTTTAATTCCCTCTCTGGCAGCCTTTCAATATTTGAGAATAGCCATTATCTCTACCTCCCAACCCTCCCCTCATCCTCAATCTTCTCGCTTAATATCGTTAATTTTTCTCATGTGCTATGACTTTGAGTCCCTTTACCTTCCTCATAGAATTTATCTGAACAAATCCAGTTTACTTCATATCCATCTTCAATTTATATTCAGAACATCCTTTTATCTTCTAAGCCATAATTCTGAAAGGAAGAACTGTATCTGTATAGCCACCTGAAGACTGGAAGTGACTAGGAAGGGGCATGAAGTTTCTTTTAGGGTGTGGAAACGTTCTAAAATTAGATTGTGGCGATGGCTGCACAATTTGTAAATTTACTAAAAAGCATTGAATAGTACATTAAAATGGGTGGATTTTATAGTATGTAAATTATACAGTGAACATGGTTAACATTCCATTTGTAAAGTTGGAGGTGCACAGTTGAAACCAAAGGTGATCCAAAACTCTTAACATTCTCTATCTCAAAGGACCTGGCTTTGGTAACGTAAGTAATTCTATAAAGTGGGTCAGATAACTGAATTATCGACCCTGATGGCACAGCAGGGTGGCTCTCGACCCTGATGGCCATAAGACTCACCTGGAGAACTTTTTAAAAAAACATCCACTCTCACCCCTGACCAGTGGAACCAGAATATCTGGGGCTAGAGCCCAACCATCAGAATTTTTTTAAAACAGCATTATTGAAGTAAAATTTTACGTACCATAAAACCCACCCATTTTAACATACAATGATTTTTAGTAAATTTATGAATTGTGCAACCACCACCACAATCTAATTTTAGAACTTTTCCATCACTCCCAAAAGAAACTTCATGTCCATTCATAGTCACTTCCTGTTTCCACCGGCAACCTCAGACAGCCATTACTCTACTTCTTGTCTCTATAGGTTTGCCTCTTCTGGATCCAAGCACCAGAATTTCTTTAAAGCTCCAGGTGATTTTAATGTGCAGCCAGGGTTGAGAACTGCAGCTCAAAATTAATTATAAGGAATTTTTTTAAAGTTCTTTTTTTTTAAGAACTGTGTATAATGAGGTTATTTCACATTTGTACCTTGACTTCCCATGCCAGTACATGTAATTGTCACCAGTATGACAAAAATAATTGATAATGGAATGTATATATCATTCTATTATTTTGCCCTTATACATTTTAATATCATATTCCAAATTCCTCCTGTTATCTCCCCAAGTTATTTTAAAACATCTCTAGTCTGCTTTGTTCCCTTTAGCTCATCAATTAACAGCACTGGAATGGATCTCAGGAGCAACCTCCCCGCCTCTAGAAATAACTGCAACTATTGGTGTTGACCTAAAAATTACTTTTCCTTTGTCTATCACATTGGTGTTTTTTCACTAGATGCTTTCCGATTAACTTCTCTGCCAAATAATTGGTTTTTGCTCTCTAAATACACTAATATTTCCAAATTTTGAGGGGAAAATATGTTTCTTGTTTTTTAAAAATAGTACATGGACTCTTTTAAAAAATAGTAAAAAGAAACAAATGAAAAAAAAATCCTCCCCCCCAAAAAAATGACCACTGTTTAGATTTAACTGAATTTACTTGCAGACATTTCTCTGTGCATATTTATGTATGCATATATACAAATATGTATACTTTTACATAAATGAGACTACACTATATTACTGCTTTGTAACTTGCTTTTACTTAATATTGTGAGCATTTGTACATGACAATAAATATAGATTTGTATTATTTTTAATGGCTATATACTTTTTCATTATATGGAATCCTAATGATTTTTAAGAGTTATATGTATTGAGGATATTATTTCTCTGTTTTGTGTTGCAATTTTTGACAACCTTGTTATTAGTCTTTTAACCTTATTTATAGTTTTATTTCCCCTCTTTAGGAAATATTACATTTTGTGATGTAAACTTAACTATCTTTAATTTTATAATTCCTATTTTCCTGACATGCTTAGAATGACCTTCCCCACTACAAGATAATAAAAATACCTCCATGATTTTGCTGAATGCTTTTATTCTTTATATTAAATCTTTGTTCCATCTTGAAATAATTGGTGTGAGGGATGCTAAGTTTCTTTAAACTATTCCTCTATTGACTACCTTACTTAATTTCCTTACAGCACAATTCCCTCTTTCAAGTATTTCAGTATATGTCTTGCATTTCTATGTATGTGTACACATAATTATTCCAAAACCTATATGCAAACACAACTTTATATATGTGTATACTTTCAATATACTCATTGTAGTCATTATCCATTTCTATGCAACATTACCACAAACTTAGTGGCTTAAAAAATACACATTTATTACCTCACAATTTCTATGCATCAGGAATAAGGGCACAGCTTACCTGGGTTCTCTACTTCAGGGTCTCACAAGGGCTACGATTGAGACATTAGTCAAGGCTGAGATCTTATCTGAAACTCCAGTGGGGAAGGATTCACTTCCAAACTCATGTGGTTGTTGGTAGCATTTAGTTCTCTGTGGATTGTCAGACTGAGAGCCTCTGTTTTTGGTTGGCTGATAGTCAGAGGCCATCCCCAGTTTCTTGCTACATGGGGTTTCCTAGCATGGCTATTTCCTTCCTCGACACCAGCAAGAGTCTCCTAGCAAGCCAAATGTTACAATCTTATGTAATGTAATTATATACATATAATCACATATATCCCAAGGCCTTTTCTTTGTTAGAAAGCAAGTCTCATGTCCTACTCACACTCAAGGGTCTCCCCTTGATCACACAAGGGCTTGAATACTACATCTGCATCTGAGAAACAGAAATCTCCAGATCTCTCCCATCATGTCTATTTTTACGTGTGCTGAGTTCCTTAACCCTGCTGATTATTTTCTTCTAAACACACTCCAAATTGTTTGTATCCATTTTAATGTCCATGCAAAGCATTCTTTTAAACTTTAAGCTACAATTCTGGACTGAGGAGTAAGAGTCACATTATGCATGATATGATGGTTAATTTCATGTGTCAACTTAGCTAGGTTATGGTGTCCAGTTGTTTGGCCAAGCAAGCACTGGCTTGATTGTTATTGTGAGAGTATTCATAGACGGACTTATCATTAATCAGTTGGTTGCATCTACAATCAACAAAGAAGACTGACCTCAGCAATGAGAGAAGTCTCCTCATTCAATCAGTGGAGGGCCTTAAAGGGAGAACTAATGATTTCAGCGGTCAGGAAGAAGAATTATATCTATTTCAGCAAGCCAGCTTCTCCTGGGGAATTCGATATCATTATCAAGTTCCCAAATTGTGGCCTACCCTATGGAATTTGGAGTTGCCAATCCCCACGGTTGGTTCTGTTTCTCTGAAGAACCCTGGCTAATACACATGGCTAAAGTTTTTGCAGATTTGTTTCCTCTCCATACATTGGTTTTCCTTCTACATCTTCATGCTTTTGAAGGTTGCCAGCAAAAATTGCTGTATTTTCCATTCCTAATTTCCATTCACTAATATAGAAATGTGAGGGTTCCCTCATCACTGAAATTACTCTCTTTTATCTTTCCCATGCATCATGAGAGTTTCTCTTTTGTCTCTAGGGAGAGTAAATTGGGAGGTTAGAAAACTAGTTTTTAGACATGTGGTAAGATGGGATAGGGGGTCAGGGAAGAAACCAGAAGCAGAATTCAGAGTATAAACGTATCTCATCCCAAGTTTGTAAACTAATAAATAATTCATTTCCTAGATAATAAGATTACCAACTCTACTACCAACAAGTGACTTATTTATATATAGATAGATAGATAGATGCCTAAAGACTTGTTTACAGCTCAGCAAGGGCATGGGTTAATGCTGGTTTTGAGTGTTTGCTTTTTAGTTCTAATCTGGGAAATATTTAATATTCTAACTGCTCTAGGTTCTGTGGATTAATATATATCCTAAATAGTGTCTTAGAATTACATAAACCTAAGATTTTGAGGCATCCTAGGATGTCAATTTAGATAGCATCTAAACTGTTCCTAAAAGATGGCTAATGCCTGCATGAAAAAATGTGTTGGGGAAATATTATGTACACATAATCTAGTTCTATCCCATTTTTTCTAATATTAGTAAATAAGATACTGTTGTACAATAAATACTCTCATTTGTGCAGCTGTGTAGGTGGTATCGAGACCATGGGAGATGATGACTGAACAGGCCAGTGGGAGAAGGATATGCTGTGCTGATTTCATCTGAAATTTCCAGTTTCCAAATTATTTCTTTGCTAATCTGTTTTTCCAAAGTTGTATCTGGACCTTCCATGGTTTGCAGAGAGGAGAGGAAAGAGGGAAATAAATATATAGGACAGAGATCTGATAACTAAGGTCAAGATGAAGGGAAGGAGCAGTAGATAAAAAATAGGGTTCAAATATTTTGATGGGTGTATTAGTCAGGGTTCTCCAGAGAAACAGGGTAAAGATGAGGGAGGTTATAGAAGGAGCTGAATTCTTTAAAAATATCATAAATTCTGGCACTCAAGCTTATCTAATGGAAAATGAGATATTAAACATTCCCTCTTTCCTCTTTTCAAGTAATTCCTTTCCAATTGATCCACAGCACTGCTTTTATGGCTGCAAAAAGCAGTTGAGGTCCAATACCAAAGCAGCTGCAGGTCCAGGTCCAAACAGCAGTCTGTGAAAGCAGCAGGAGTAGCAGAACAGAATCAATACCACCGATGGAGTAGAGAATAAAGCCATCTATGGAAAGCCAGAATGGAGAGGCATGCCACAGGATGAAACCAAACTCTATCAGCCTGCCACAAGGAAGAGAGGAAATCCACAGCCCAACATGGGAGAAGAGTACCACATACAAATAAAAGTTTGATAAGAATGAGTAGTGAGTGACCCATGTTCACATGGCTCAAGGTGAAATCACGCTATTATTTCTTTAAAGTACCAGCATAGGTTCCAGAGCAGAAAGCCAGCAAATATTCCTCTTGAATTCATGTTTGAAAAATACCTTCAGACTGAAATTACTAAATGAGAGGCAGTGTTTCTGTTAATTTGGGAAGCCAAGTTCAGGAGTGGATCCAGGTTTTGTGGGACCTGAAGCTTAGACAATTGTAAGGGGGGCAGCTCTTTATGAAAAATAGTGCAAAATT
Source organism: Cabassous unicinctus (assembly GCA_029593785.1). Lineage (NCBI taxonomy): Eukaryota > Metazoa > Chordata > Mammalia > Cingulata > Chlamyphoridae > Cabassous > Cabassous unicinctus. The sequence goes on from JAQZBX010039054.1 coordinate 15,844, forward strand.
AAGAATTCAAATCAAGGCATGGGGCATTAGGTAAGGGGCTCTGAAGCTTAAGCTTACTAACTTCATGGTATATCTACCTCAGCTAGGTTGTGGAGAAGAAGGATCTGAAGGAGACTCGAATTCAAATCCTGATTGTGTTACTTAGTGGCTTTGGAGTCTTGGGTAATTCTCTCTGAGGCTTAGTTTCTTATCTATAAAACAGGAATAATGTCCACCTTTCTGGACTGTTAAGACTAAATGAGATAATTATTTCAAAGTGCCCAGCACAGTGCCATTAATACTAATATTGGTGACTTTTTGTGGCGCTAAGTTTTAGTAGCGATAGTTGTTGATGAAAAGGTGAACATTAATTATGCTGATTATGCTCTAACTCTTAGAGTTTGAGGAAAATATCTTTAACTCATTTAATGTTTCAATATCTGCTGAGTAGACTGAGTTCAATGAGACTTTTATCTATATTCAGAAGATGGCATTGTACTGTCTTCGAGAAGCTTACAATCTAGTGGTGCTAGATCTAAACTATAATCATTGACTATCAGAATTTGGAAAATAACTCTTGGAATGACTAAAGTTGCTAGGAGAAAGAATTATGGGCAGAGCAAGTAGTAGGGGAATGATCAGACTGGCTTTCTCCTTTGTCTCTCATTGCCTGAGATCATCTGTGCAAGACTCAAAGCTGGAGTGAAATGTAGAGATGATCTAGTCTTTGAGTGTTTGTGTGTGTGTTCCAATAAAGCTTTATTTATGGACACTGAAATTTGAATTTCCTTTGATTTTCATACATTTCAAAATTATATTCTTTTAAAAATAATTTATTTTTAGTTGTAAAATATCTGTAACATAAAAATCATTTTAACCATTTTAAGTGGACAATTCTTTGACATTAAGTATATTCGCAATACTGTGTAGCTTTTACCACCCTATATTTCCAGACTATTTTCATCATACTAAACCAAAACTCACACTCATTTAGCAATAACTCCCAACTCCCACCTCCTCTCATCCATGGTAACCACTATTTTGCTTCCTATCTCTATGAATTTGTGTATTCTAAGTACCTCATATAAGAGAAACCATACAATATTGTCCTCTTGTGTCTGGCTTTTTTCACTCAACATGATGACTTCAGGCATCATCCATATTGTAGCATGTACAAGCACTTCATTTGTTTTAGGGCTGAATAATATTTCATTGTAGATGTACCACATTTTATTACCCATTCATCTATCGATGGATATTTGTGTGGCATCCACATTTTGGCTATTGTGAATAATGCTGAACATTGGTGTAGAAATATCTGTATGAGTCCCTGCTTTCAGTAGTTCTGGGTATATACCTAGAATTGGTATTGCCAGGTCATATGGCAATTCTATGTTTAATTTTCTGAGGAACTACCAAACTTTTTTCCACAGTGGCTGTACCATTTTATATTCCCACTAACAATGTATGAGGGTTCCTACTTCTCTGCATCCTTGCCAACACATGCTATTTTCTGTTTGTTTTTTTTTAAATAATAGCCATCCTAGTGGGTGTGAAATGGTATCTCACTGTAATTTTAACTTCTGTTTCTCTGATGGTTAATGATGTTGAGCATCTTTTTATATACTTATTGGCCATTTGAATATCTTCTCTGGAGAAATGTCTATTCAAAAACTTGGCCCATTTTTAAATTGGTTTGAATTTTTGTTGTTGAGTTGTAGGAGTTCTTTATATATTCTGAATATTAAGTCCTTACCAGATTTATAGTTTCCAAACATTTTCTCCCATTCTTTAGGTTGTCTTTTCAATTTCTTGATAATGTCCTTTGATGCAGTTCAATTATCTATTTTTTCTTTTGTTGCTTGTGCTTTTAGTTAAAATCTAAAAATCCTTTGCCTGCTACCAGGTCCTGAAGATATGTCTCCATGTTTTCTTGTAACAGCTTTATAGTTTTGGCTCTTATATTTAGGTCATTGATTCTTTTGAATTAATTTTTGTATATGGTGAAAAATAGGGGTCCATATCTATTCTTTGGCATGTGGATTTACAGTTGTCCCAGCACCATTTGTTGAAGATACTTATTTCCCCATTGAATGAACTTGGCACCATTGTTGAAATTTATCTCTGGACTCTCAATTTTATTCTGTTGGTCTATATGTCTATCCTTATGCCAGTACCACACTTTTTAAATTACTGTAGCTTTGTAGTAAGTTTTAAAGTAAGAAACTGTGAGTCCTCCAACTTTGTTCTTCTGTTTCAAGATTGTTTTGGCTATTCAGGCCCCTTGAAATTCCATATGAATTTAAGGATCAGTTTTCCATTTCTCCACAAAAGGCTGCTGGAATTTTCATAGAGTTTGCATTGAATTTGTAGATCAACATCTTAACAATTTTAAATCTTCTAATTCGTGAACATGGGATATCTTTCCATTTATTTAGGTCTTCTTTAATTTCTTTCAGCAATATTTTGTAGTTTTCAGTGTGCAAGTCCTTCACTTGGTGAAATTTACTCCTAGGTATTTTACTCTTTTAGATGCTATTGTAAATGTAATTTGTTTCTTGATTTCCTTTTCAGATTGTTCATTACTGGTGTACAGAAAACCAACTGACTTCTGCATGTTTATTTTGTATCCTGCAACTTTGCTGAATTCATTTATGAGTTCTTGTGGATTCTTTAGGATTTTCTATATATAGGATTATGTCATCTTCAAATAGGGATAATTTGACTTCTTCCTTTCCAGTATGACTGCCTTTTATTTCTTTCTCTTGCCTGATTACTCTGGCTAGAACTTCTAGTACAATGTTGAGTAACAGTGGTGACAGAGGGAATCCTTGTCTTATTCTGGATCTTATGAGAAAATCGGTCAGTCTTTCATCATTGAGTATATTTGCTGAGGATTTTTCATAAATGCCTTTAGCATGTTGAGAAAGTTCTCTTCTATTTCTAGTTTTCTGAGTATTTTTTATCATAAAGATGATGGATTTTGTCAAATGCTTTTTTCAGCATATAGAATTCTTGGTTGACAGTTTTTTCTTTAAGGATTTTATTTTATTTTTATATATATATATATATTTTTTTAAAGATTTATTTATTTATCCCCCCCTTGCTGCTTGTGCTTGCTGTGTACATTCTCTGTGTGTCTTCTCCGTGTCTGCTTATCTTCCCCTTGCTGTGAGGTCCCGCTGCATCAGGCCCTCGCGCCGCGCGGGCCGGCCTGCCCTCACAAGGAGGCCCCGGGAAGCGAACCCGGGGCCTCACACATGGTAAACGGGGGCTCTGTCGGTTGAGCCACACCCGCTTCCTGTTGTGAGGGCTTGCTGCATCAGCCCACTAGGCTGCGCGGGCCGGCCTGCCCTCACAAGGAGGCCCCAGGAAGCGAACCCGGGGCCTCCCATATGGTAAACGGGGGCTCTATCGACTGAGCCACTCCCACTTCCCAAGGATTTTAAATATGCATTCTGGCCTCCATGGTTTCTGATGAGAAATCTACTGTTAATCTTATTGGAGATTCTTTGTATGTGACAAGTCATTTCTGTTTTGCTGCTTCCAAAATCCTCTCTTTGTCTTTGGATTTTGGCAATTCCACTTTAATGTTTCTTGGTGTAGATCTCTTAGAATCTATCTTGTTTGTAGTTCATTGAACTTCTTGGATGGGTATAGTCATGTCTTTCATCAGATTTTGGAAGTTTTCAGACATTATTTATTCAAATACTTTTTCTGTCCCTTTCTTTCTCTCTTGTCCTTCTAGGACTCCAATGATGCATACATTAGTATACTTGATAATGTCTCATAATTCCAACATGTTTTGTTCATATTTCTTCACTTTTTTTCTTTCTGCTCCTCACACTGGATAATTTCAAATGTCTTGTCTTCAAGTTCACCAATCCTTTCTTCTGTGTATTCAAATCTGCTGTTGAATCCATCTAATGAGTTTTTCATTTCAGTTATTATACTTTGTAGCTCCAATTTTTTTTTGTTTGGTTCTTTTTTATAATTTCTATTGTCTTCAGACAATGTTTTCCTAGTTTCCTTTAGTTCTTTGTATATGGATTTCTTTAAATCATTGAACATATATAAGAAAGTTAAAGTCTTCGAATAATAGTTCTGATGTTCGAGACTATCAGGGACAGTCATTTCCTCAGGGATGGCTTCTGGCATTTTTTTTTTTTTTCTTTTTCTGTGAATAGGCCATACTTTTCTGTTTCTTTGTGTGTTGTGTAATTTTCTGTGAGAACCGGACCTTCTGAATATTATGTTATTATTACTCTGGAAATCTAATTACTCACTTCCTCTGCAGTTGCTAGGGTTTTTTTGCTATTGTTGTTGTTAGGGCTAGAGCCATCAATTTGTGACTTTTCCAAACTATTTTTGCACCCAAATGTGGAATGTAAAGAGACAAGACAAAAATAGGTACTGTCTTTTAAAGACTACTCTGCCACTTTGCCTGAAGGGGGTTGGAACAAAGGCCACCTTCAAAGCCAGCCCCCAGCAATATGAAGTAGCTGATCAAAAGCAGTGATTGGCAAGCAGACCAAACATCCCCAGATTTTGAAGGACTAGGCCTTTTTGCCCACCCTGGCAACAGCAAGCTGCACCAGGAGCCCGGGCTGCAGTCCCCACTGCTGCCTACCATGCAGCGGGGAGACAAGGGGTGGGGGTTGGTAGCCGCTGCTCCAAGAGTGAAATTCACCAATATTTATTGCAATTTACCAGCCTCTTCCTCCAGCCTTTCCTTGGATACTTTACAGTGTTCCACATAGAAGTTAGTGTTTCAAAATAGTTGATTCAGACAGTTCTTGCTAGTTCAATAGTTGTTTTGGTGGAGGGACTGATCCTGGAGCTTCATACTCCACCATCTTCCCACAGTCCTCTCAAAATGATCCAGTCTTATCCTCTTATTTTACATATGAAAAAGCAAGGCCTAGAAAGGTGAAATGGATTACCCAAGGTTATGTGGCTGATTAGGGACATACTGAGGACCAGAATTTTGGTGTTCTGCCTCCCAGATTATCCTTTTTTTTTTTTTTTTCATCACACTAAAGTGTGCTCTGTCCTCATTCTCTATTTATGCCCTTTCTTTTTTGCCTTTTTCTTCCCCCTTCATTGGTCATCTTGCAGAACTCCATGGAAGGCCACAACCCTATTGCAGTAGTTGCTTCTTCACTTGGCTTCTGCCTCTTAGCTTGCTGGTGTTATGTAACATACTCTTGATTGCTGAATTTCTTGATTGGTGGGAACTAAGAACTAAGTCATCAATGCAGAGCCATTGTTGAAGTAAACACAACACTAGTCAGTCAACAGGAATATAGTGTGGAGGAACCATGAGGACCTCAAATTGGCAAGAATGTTGAGAACCTGGAGAGCATCCAGAATAAAGCAATGAAAACAATGGATGGAGTGAGAAATAGGAATAGGAAAGATAAAAGGATTTGTGATTATTTATCTTGGAGATGAGAAGTCTTTGAAAAAGAGCTTCAAATATAAAATCAGCTGTAGTACATATTCCCAGAGGATAAAATGAGAAATAAGCTAACAGCAGGAAGAGGATTTAGGCTACAGAGGTTCTCAACTTTGGCTGTCCATTAGAATCATCCAGGGAGGTTTAAAAGAAAACCCCAGTGTCCAAGTCACACCATGGAGCAATTAAATTGGAATCTTTAGGGGTGGGAACCAAGCATTAGGTTTTTTTGTTTTTTGTTTTAATGCTTCCCAGTTTATTCTAATGGGCAACAAGATTGACAACCATTGGGCTAAGTGTGAAGATAAAAACTTCTTAGGGAAATGGCTGTGGCTCAAGTGATTGGGCTCCTGTCTACCATATAGGAGGTCCAGGGTTCGATTCCCGGGGCCTCCTGGTGTAAAGGCAAGCTGGCCCTCGCAGAGTGCTGGCCCACGCAGAGTGCTGACCTGCGCGGAGTGCTGGCCCATGCAGAAAGCTGGCACAGCAAGATGATGCAACAAAAAGAGACACAGAGGAGAGACAATAAGAGACACAGCAGACCAGGGAGCTGAGGTGGCGCAAGAGATTGAGCGCCTCTCTCCCACTCTAGGAGGTCCTGGGATCGGTTCCTGGTGCTGCCTAAAGAGATGACAAGCAGACACAGAACAACACAGAGATCAGACAGCGAGTGCAAAAACAATGAGGGGGGAGAAATAAATAAATAAATCTTTTTTTAAAAAAGCTTCTTAATTGCTGGGGATTATATGATTCAGGAGGGGACACTGAGTGAGGTGTGCAATCTTCTTACCTTAGAGACTGTTATCCTCTTGGGGTATTTAGGACAGTCTCTTCTGGAGATAGGATTTGATGAGTAGTCTTCACATGCAGTGGTTCTCAACCCTGTTTGTGCATCAGGATCACCTGTGGAGCTTCAAAAAAAAAAAAAAAATGTGGTTATCTAGGTCCCAACCCAGACGTATTGAATCAAAATCTCCTTGAGGGGTTCCAGACTTCTGTAAATTTACATAGCTCCATACATGCTTCTGATACACAACATTAAGAATCACTTTCTAGGGAAGAAACACATGCTCCTTATTTCCTAGCTGAGCTGCTTTCTTATTAACATCCACTCTTAAAGATATTGTGGATTTTGACAGGATTAACTTTGCCTTGAAAACACCAAGAGCTCCACCTCTAGGAAGAAATGCACATTCGCCTATTTCTTTCCTTTCCCAATATACACACCTAAATGCCAACCTGAGGTAGAAGCTTGACACCAAATCAACCAGCAAATATGCATTAAGCACCTACTATATGCTCAGCAGTATTGTATTCCTTGGGAATAGAGAAAAGGGATTTTTTTTTCCTTAAGGATTTCACAAACTCCTGCACTGGAACCTGTTAGAGAATGACACAAGTTGGTAAAACTGTTTCATTTGATGGTGCAGACTGCCTTAGAATAGCAGTTGAGAGGAAGGTCAGCAAGGGCTGAAATAACTAGGGACAACTTCATAGAAGGTGTGGGATTTGGGCTGGGCCTCAAAGAGTAGGTAGGATTTGGAAAGAGAGTGAATGAAAGAGGACATGCCAAGCGAGGCAGACACAGAGTATCTTTAGGGGGCCTTGGGAACAGTTTGAATAGAACCGAGGACTATGTTGGAGAGTAGAGGAAAGTAAAGTCGGGAGGATGGATGGGGCCAGATTATCATGTGCGTGGCCATCAGCCGTAATTTAAAACTTAATGAAGCAGGCAATCTACTGACATAGAGGAGCTATTAGTGTAAAAGAACGGTTAGAGGGAAGCGGGAGTGGCTCAGTCGATAGAGCCCCCGTTTACCATATGGGAGGCCCGGGTTCGCGTCCCGAGGCCTCCTTGTGAGGGCAGGCCGGCCCGCGCGGCGCGAGGGCCTG
>JAQZBX010039055.1:0-10738 GCA_029593785.1 Cabassous unicinctus
AGTCCCTTCTATTCAAACCTATATATGATGCTTGAGTTTTTAGGTGTACCTCCAGAGACTGGAGCCTCTGGCCTACCTATGTGCCAGCTGTGCCTGCAATCTCGGTGCAGCTGCAACCCCTACCCTATAGCTCAATGGACTCATCCAAGTCACCTGGCGAGGAGACGACTATGGGCAACGGCCATCCCAGGGAACGGAGTGGGCCTGCAGCTGCAGGCAGGATAATCCCATCCACCATATCCATGGAATATAAACCTTCTCTCACTTGGAGGTGGAGTGGACATCACTATCCCAAAACCCCCAGGACTGGGGGAAGAGCTATGGACTAGAATGGACTTGGTGGTGTTCTGTTGTATATTGCGATTCAAGCAATGGAAGAAATTGTAACAGTGAGGTGGAGACAGTGGCCACTGGACATTTTCGGGACAGGGAGGGGAGAGGCAGTCGAAATACAGGGGCTTTTTTTGGGACTTGGGGGTTGTCATGAGTGGCATTGTGGCAACAGATGTAGGCCATTTTACATCAGCATATACCACGCAGAACTGTGTGGGAGAGAGGGTGATCTATGATGTGAAATGCTGTCTATGCTTGGCGGCAAAGCCCCAGGATGTGTATATCCATTGTGGGTGATGTCCCACACTGATGAAGGATGTTGGTGTGGGATGTTGTGGGAGGTGTGGGAGGTGGGGAACATAGGAATCCTTGTAATTTCTGAGTAATAATTAGGTAATCTAAGCACCTTTAAAATATATATATATATAAAATAACATTTATATAAGAAAATACACATATATGCATATATATTTATATATCATTTTACAAATATTGGTATGTACTGTGAAAAATCTTGATTTTTATGAATAAAAAAAAATGAAGGTTATATCAATAAAAGTAACTAAAAGTATCAAAAGAGAGGTGAAAATAAAATACGATAGATAAAACCCAAATATTCAGGAATAAACTTAACCAATGATGTAAAGCACTTGTATTCAGAAAACTACAACTCATTGTTAAAAGAAGTCAAAAAAAAGACCTAAATAATTGGAAGAATATTCCATGCTCACGGATTAGAAGACTAAATATCATTAAGATGTCAATTCTACTCAAATTGATGTACAGATTCAATGCAATCCCAATAAAAAATTCCACCAACATTTTTAAATAAATGGAAAACATGATTATCAAATTTATTTGGAAGGGTAAAGGGTCCTGAATAGCCAAAAACATCTTAAAAAGGAAAAGCAAAGATGGAAGACACTCATTTCTGGACTTTAAGTCATATTACATAGCTACAGTGGTAAAAACAGCATGGTACTGACATAAAGAGAAACACATAGACCAAGGGAACCAAAGTGATGATTAAAAAACAGACCCTCACATCTATGGTCAAAGGATTTTTGACAAGCCTGTCACACCCACCCAGCTCAGGCAGAACAGTCTATTCAACAAATGGTGCAGAGAAAATTGGATATCCATGGCAAAAGAAGGAAAGAGGACCCCTATCTCACACTCTATAGAAAAATTAACTCAAAATGAATCAAAAACTTAAATATAAAAGCAAGAACCTTAAAGTTGCTAGAAGAAAATGTAGGAAAATATCTTAAAATGTGGTAGAGTCTTATATTAAGAGGAGGACTGAGATGGACTACTGATATTTAATATATGTAGAAGTTTTAATTAGCTTTACTGTAAAAGGGTGGAAATGTACAGAGTTGATGGTAACACATTATAAATGGGGATGTGGCTGAAAATGGTAGTCTAGGGATGTAAATGCCAATTGGCAGAAAGCTAGAGAATAATCTAGGGACTGAATAGCACAGTAAACCCAGAGGTGGATGGGAAGAGTGGTTGATGGTACAGATGTAAGAGTGTCCTTTGTGAGCTAGAGCAGATGTACATCAGTATTGCAGGATGGTGTGAATGTGGAGAAGCATGGGAAAAGTACAACTGGAGTGCCGTATGGAGTGTGTTTAACAGTAATAATGTAATATTCTTGCATCTATGCCAAAGATATACTGTGTTGATAATGGGGGAGTATGGAAAATGTGTGCCAAATGTACACTATGGACCTGGTAATAATGGGATGATATTATCCCGTAATCTGTAACAAATACTCCACCATGGTGTGGTGTTTTGATAGAGGGGTGTTGTTTGGGAATTCTGCACATGTGGATGATTGTTTTGTATGTTTACAACTTCTGTCATAAAAATGCTTAAAAAATAATAATAGGGTGGGTTGGGGGGAAATACTTTGGTTAGTAGTAATATTTTGAAGATGCTCTTTAATCCTTAGTTAAAAATGTTTCACAACAATGCAAGATATTGGTGGTAGGGTGAGGTATGAGAACCCTGTATGATGTTATGTATGTTCATTTTGTAAGTTCACAACTATTACTATACACTTATTGTTTATGTATGTTCATGTATGAGTGATATACTTCAATAAATTTTTAAAAAATGAAGCCAATAAAATATCTAAATACAATTAATGAGAAAATGAAATGATAGTTTTAAAAATAAGAAATAAAATACAAAAAAAAAATTAAAAATAAAAAAATTTTGGGATAATAGAAACTAATGAAAAAATATTTTTAAGACATTTTTTGACATTTTGCCTTTCATCACTGTAAGATCTGTTGTCCTATATGTACAGTGACATTTTCTTCCATTTTTTTCTCCAGTTTCTTACTTTTTTCATTTTGTCATCAAAGAAGTTTTAGGTTACAGAAAAGTCACATACCGAATACAAGGGACTCCCATATACCCAACATCCTCCCCCTTTTCTCCCTTCCCCTATTAATAGCATTTTATGGTATGTGGATGGTATGTTTGTTACAACTGATGTACAAATATTGAAACATAGCTACCAACCTTGGTCAATGGTTTACATTATGGCTTACAGTTTGGAACATACACTTTTATAAATTTTGATGTAATTTAACAAGACCTGTATCCATCACAGCAAGGTCATGTAGAACATTTCCATAGCCCCCAAAATGCCCCCTGTTCCATCTATTCTATTCATCCCTCCCCCTCCCCTCAGGACCCACAGCAACCAGCAGGCTTGACTCCTTGAAGGACAAGATACATAGTTACTTGCAACAACACTGAGGGCTTGACACACTGGTCTGTCCTCCCCTATTAGGCACTGCCCATGCTCTTGAGAAATTCTCACCCCTCTATTTGAGAACATAGCAGGCCTCCCCAGGATGGGAATCCACCACATTGCCACTCATTATTTGGGTCTCCACCCACTAATCTAACACACTATGGCAAGATGAACACTGGCACACTCCCTCGAAGCCTGCCCCAGGTGCACCCTGTCCCGAATGCCTCCCACATCCAACACCCCAATCCAGCAACCCTCACTTGCCAAATTGCCAGCAGAGCATTTCCAACATTGTAGTTTCAACCATGTACCCGCCAATCCCAAGTGTTCACCTGCTCCCTCTGCCAACCCTCCCCCGAGTTCCATGGACAGTCCAACCCTCCCTCCCATCCCCACCCCCCTGACAAAACAGCACTGCCCAACCCAACAATATCACTACACCATTATCATGGCCCCCCACTGTACAACTACACACTTCCACTTTATCATAGATTTTGCCCATATGGACATTGGCTCCCAACCTTCTTCTGCCTTTCTATTTCCTGTAAACCTATCTTCCAGACTCTAGCTCTACGAGTATGCTGAATTTGCTTAATTCATATCAATGAGGTCATGTAATATTTGTCCTTCAGTGCCTGGCTTGCTTCACTCAACATAAGGTCCTCAAGATTCATCCATGTTATGCTGTGTGTTAATACTGTATGTCTTCTCATAGCTGAGTAATATTTCATTGTATGTATATACCACAATTTGTTTATCCATTCATCTGTTGAAGGGCATTTGGATTGATTCCAGCTTTTGGCAACAGTGAATAATGCTGCTATGAACATTAGTGTGCATATATCTGCTCGTGTCCTTGCTTTAAGTTCTTCTTGGTATATATCCAGCAGTGGAATTGCTGGATCATATGGCAGTTCTATAGCTAGTTTTCTGAGGAACCGCAAAAATGTCCTCCATATAATGGCTGCACCATTCTACATTCCCACCAGCAGTGGATGAGGGTTCCCATTCCTCCACATCCTCTCCAACACTTGTAGTCCTCTAATGGGTGTAAGATGATATCTCATTGTAGTTTTGATTTGCATTTCCCTAATAGCTAGTAACGTTGAGCATCTTTCCATGTGCTTTTTAGCCATTTGTATTTATTCTTTTGAAAAGTGTCTATTCAAATCACTTGCTCATTTTTTAAATGGGTTGTTTGTCTTTTTATTTTCAAGGTATAGGATTTCTTTTTATATGCAGGTTATTAGGCTCTTATCAGATATATGGTTACCAAATAACCATGGGAGAAAATGGGAGAAATCCCATTGAGTAGGCTGCCTTTTTGCTTTCTTGACAAACTCCTTTGAGGCGCAAAAGTTTTTAATTTTGAGGAGGTCCCATTTATCTATTTTTTCTTTCACTGCTCATACTTTGGGTGTGAAGCTCATGAAACCATTTCCTATTATAAGATCCTTTAGATGCTTCCCTACATTATCTTCCAAGGTCTTTATGGTCTTGGCTCTTATATTTAGATCTTTGATCCATCTTGAGTTAATTTTTTTTATAATGTGTGAGATGGTGTTCCTCTCTCATTCTTTTGGATATGGATACCCAGATCTCTAAGCACCATTTGTTGAAGAGGCCATTCTCTCCCAGTTGAATGGGCTTCGTGACCTTGTCAAAGATCAGTTGACTGTATATGCAAGGGTCTATATCAGAATTCTCAATTTGGTTCCATTGGTCTGTATGTCTATCCTTATGCCAATACCATGCAGTTTCTATCACTGTAGCTTTGTGGTATGTTTTAAAGTCAAGTAGTATGATCCCTCCTATTTCATTTTTCTTTTTCAATTTGTCTTTGGCTATTCGGGGCCTCTTGCCCTTCCAGATAAATTTCATAGTTAGTTTTTCTAATTCAGTAAAAAATGCTGTGGTAATTTTTATTGGAATTGCATTAAATCTGTAGATCAGTTTGGGTAGGATAGACATCTTAATGTTGTTTAGTCTTCCTAACCATGAACAGGGATTATTCTTCCATTTATTTAAGTCTTCTTTGATTTCCTTTCACAGTGTTGTGTAGTTTTCTTCGTATAAGTCATTTATACCTTTAGATAAATTTATTCCTAGGTATTTGATTCTTTTAGTTGCTATTGTAAATGGGATTGTTTTCTTGATTTCCTCCTCAGATAGCTCATTATTAGTGTACAGAAATGCTACTGATTTTTTGCACATTGATCATATAAACTGTGACTTTACTGAACTCATTTATAAGCTCTAGAAGCTTTGTTGTAGATTTCTCCGGGCTTTTTATGTATAGGATAAAGTTGTCTGCAAATAGTGAAATTTTTACTTCTTCCTTTCCTATTTGGATGCCTTTTATATCTTTTTCTTCTCTAAGTGCTCGAGCAAGTACTTCTAACACAATGTTAAATAGAAGCAGTGAAAGCGGGCATCCTTGTCTTGTTCCCGATCTTAGAGGAAAAGATTTTAGGATTTCTCCACTGAATATGATGTTAGCTGTGAGTTTTTCATATATACCCTTTATCATGTTGAGGAAGTTTCCTTCTATTCCGATCTTTTGTAGTGTTTTTAATCAGGAAAGGGTATTGTATTTTGTTGAATGCTTTTTCTGCATCTATAAACATGATTATTTGATCTTTTTCTTTCTATCTGTTTATGTGGTATATTACATTGATTGATTCTCTTATGTTGAACCATCATTACATACCAGGGATGAAACCCACTTGGTCATCGTGTATGATTCGTTTGATGTGTTGTTGAATAAGTTTATCAAGTATTTTGTTGAGTATTTTAGCATCTAAGTTCATTAGAGAGATTGATCTATAGTTTTCTTTTCTTGTGATGTCTTTGTCTGGCTTTGGTATTAGGGTGATGTTGGCATCAAAGAGTGAGTTAGGCAATGTTCCCTCCACTTCTATTTTTTGGAAGAGTTTAAGCAGGATTGCTGTTAGTTCTTTCCAGAATGTTTGGTAGAATTCACCTGTGAAGTCATCTGATCCTGGGCTCTTCTTAGTTGGGAAGTTTTTATGAGTAATTCTATCTCATTATTTGTGATTGGTCCGTTGAGTTCATCAATTTCTTCTTTTGTCAATGTAGGCTGCTTGTTGATTAGCTTCTCTTTCTAATCTAGGGTTTTATTTTGTTGTTGGTTTTGTGTGTGTGGTCAGTTTTCACTTTGACTCCTCGTTCTTCTTATTCTATTTCCTTGCTGTTGACTATGTTCCAGTTTTCCCTTGGGCTCTTTATCTCTTTGTCCAGTTCCCTCCAGATCAGCCCTGAAGCCTCCTGCTCTGTGGGTTCCCAAAAGAGCTCACTCGGGTAGGATTTTTCCCCTTCTCAGCCGTTTTTTTGTGTTTTTTTTTTGAGAGAGAGAGAGGTCAGGAGTGCCCAACTAAGCCAACGCCATCTTGCTGGAAACAATCTAGATTGCTTTAAAGGAGACTGTTGGTAGAAATATGGATGCTAAAGGTACATCTGATGAGGCTTTAAACAGGTATGATGAATGTATTATTAGACACTGGCAAAAAGGCAATCGTTTTAAATTGGCAAAGAACTTGGCAAAATTGAGTTTTGATGTTGGATGGATGGCAGAACTTGAGAGTGATTAACTTGGATATTTAGCTAAGGAAATTTCCAAGTTACGTGTGGAAAGTGCAGCCTGGTTTCTCGTTACAGCTTATAGCAAAATGCAAGAAAAAAGGGATAAGCTGAAAACTGAACTCCTGGGCACAAAGAAACCAGAATGATGGTTTGGAAATTTCTGAGCTTCCACAAAGTGAGTCACCAAAGAATAGTAAGGATTTAACTGAGCATGGATCCAGTCAGCCATTTCAGAGCAAGTCAGGATTGGAGGTGCTGTTATCCAAGAAGGATCTATGGGAAGTCCTACTGTCTGGTGGTTTGGCCCCCTTTGTACTACATGCAAACCTGACAAGTTCTTTGTGTAAACTGTATGAATGGGACCACTGCCAGCCTGGACTAAAAAGGGCAGAAAAGGGACAGATAGAAGGAAATATCACTTCAAGAACAGAACTATGGAAGCTGAGGTCTAAACAAAGGCATATTCAAATAACTGTGGATTTCGCTTCTGAAACATTGGAGGCTCAAAGGAGGTAGTACATCATTAAGTGCTACAGGAAAAGAATAGTCAAACATGAATTCTATATCTGATACAAATATCCTTCAGGAATTAAAGGGGAAAAAGACTCTCTGATGAAGAAAAAACTAAAAGGATTTGTCACTAGCAGACCTACTCCTGGCTCATCAGGAAAGACGAAAGAGCAATAGAGCAGAAATATGAGTATATAAAAAAGACTATACTTTTCATCATGAGATTTATAAATTATATTTGATTATGGAAACAAAAATTATAACATCATCTGATACCCAATATAATGATATTTTAAAGTGGAGAAGATAAAGGGCCATAAATGGAAGTAAGGTTTCCACACTTATTTGAAGTAATAAATTGTTGATACCAGTAGACTGTGATACATCACATGTGCAGAGAAACCTCTAAGAAAACTATACAAAGAAATACACTTAAAAAAATGAATAAATCAAGAAGGAATTCTAAAAATATTCAAGTAACCCACTGGAAGACAAGAAAAACAGAGAAATAAGAAATAGGAAACAAACAAAAAATAATAGTAAAATGGAAAACTTAGTCTCTAACATGTCCATAACTACCATAAACATAAATGACCATTTTATATAACACTCTTGAAATGATAAAAGTATACAAACAGATAACAGATCAATGGTTTTCAGGGATTAGGTATGGGAGAGGGATAGGACGGAAAGGAGGTGGATGTGGTTTAAAAGACATTATGAGGGGCCCTTGTGATGACAGAACAATTCTGAATCTTGCTGTGGCAGCAGGTACATGAACTAATACAAGAAAAACTTGATAGAACAAAGTACACACAACACAAATAATTATAAATAAAATCAGGCAATCCTGAAACTGTATTTTTACAAGATGTTACCAGTGAGGAAAACTGCATAAAAAGTACACAAGACCACTTTATATTATTTCTTATCACTGCATAGAATTTACAATTATCTCAAAACAAATGTTTAACATATGTGCACGTGTGTGTATATATAACTGCCAGTGACTAAAATTTGAGAAACACTGGTATAGTTTGTAAGAATACACACACTTTGGTGTTTGACCTGTATTATGGCTCTTATACTTACTAAATTTTTTTTTAATGTTTGCCAAATAGTTGAGTGAAATATATATCTTGTGATGAATTTCTCTGATTACTAGTAAGGTTTTAAAAGCTAATGTAAATAACTCTAATGTTTAAGATTATTGAGGAAAACATGAACATGAGGAAAAGAGAAAGACTAAAAAGGCTAAAATTGAATGCTTAGAAATGAAAACTACACTGAATAGAATTAACACAAATTGTTCTGCATAATCTTGCAATAACAGATACAGGACATTTTAAATTTCATCAAAACCTATAAAAGTCCAAAATGTAAACCATAATGTAAACCATTGACCATGGTTAGTAGCAACACTTCAACATTTGTACATCAGTTATAACAAATGTACCATCCACATGTAAAATGTTATTAATAGGGGAGAGTAAAAAAGGTGGATGGCATTGGATATATGGGAATCTCCTATATTTTCTATGTGACTTTTCTGTAATCTAAAGTTTCTTTGAAGAAAGAATGGAAAAAATAAGACACTGGGGGAATATACAGAAGAAAGTGTCGCTGTACATACAAAAACAACAGATCTTACAGTGATAAAAGACAATTTCTAAAAAAATTTTATATTATTTCGATTTTTAAAATTTTTTTTGTATTTTATTTGTTATTTTAAAAACTATTATTATTTCATTTTCTTATTAATTTTGTTTGATTATTTAGTTGGCTTCATTTTTGGAGCGGTTTTGGATCACAGAAGGGTCACAACTGTAGCAGGGGAGGATCACTGGAGTGGGGTGTCAATGATGGGGGGCTGTGTGGAGAGGGGTGCACCTGGGGCATGCCTCTAAGGCATATGAATATGTTCAAGTGTTCATGGGGCATTATCTCGGTGGGTGGAGATCTACACAACAGCTAAAAGAATATTGAATTCCCATCCTGGGGAGTCCTGCTACATTCTCTAATAGAATGGCAAGAATCCCCTGAGTACAAGGGCAGTGCATAGTAAAGGAAAACAGACCATTATGCCAGGCCCTTGATATTATGAGCCTTTTCTTGTGAAATTGAAATTTAGCCTAGTAGTATATATTGCCCAAGAATTACCTCCTGAAAGCCTTGTTGATGCTCAAATGTGGCCTCTCTCTAAGCCAAACTCAGTATATAAATGCATTACCTTCCCCCCACCCCTGGCATGGGACATGACTCCCTGGCACCAAGGGATTATTACCAAGCACCAACTAGCAATGCATCTGGAAAAAACCTTGATCAAAAGCAGTAAATATTAAATACAAATGAGTTTTTATAGCTAAGAGATTTCAAAGTGAGTCTGGAGGTTATTCAAGAGGTTATGCTTATGCATGTCTCAGCAGGATCTCATTGACTGCCTTAGTAAACAGTGCCTCAAACAGCACAGTAGGGCTCCTAGAGGCTCTAGAGACATCCAGACACTATAAGGGCAGACAAGCTCAGGAATTTGGCACCCTGTTAGTGTCCTTACTCTTGAATTTATGCTCCCCAGTGTAACAGAATTAGACTCATTTATAGCTTTCCTACACATGGCTCTTCTGCCCCTTTTATTTGAATGTATAATTAGCACTTTACTTGTTATATATGTCCTGGAGACTTAAATCTTTAGTCCATTCATGTGCCAACTGAGCCCTGAATCTCACCAGAGTTGCAACACCTGTTCTTCAGTTCGTTGGATAACTAACAAGGAGATGATGATGGACAACACTCATCCCAAGGAACAGAGGGTGTCTGAAACTGCAAGCAAGATAGTTCCATCCATCTGTCCCATTGGATCTAAGTCCCCTCTCAATTAGAAACAGAGTGGGCATCACCATCCCAAAATCCTCAAAATTGGGAAATGAACAATGGACTAAAGTAGACTTATTATTATTCTATTATAGACTTATTATTATTCTAGCAATAGAATTTGTATCATTGATATAAAGGCAGTGGCCACCAGAGGTTCTGAGAGGAGGGAGAGGGAAGAATAGGTGTAATATGGAGGCATTTTCAGGACACTGGAATTGTCCTGCATGACATTGCAATGACAGATACAGGCCATTATATATTTTGCTATAACCTACAAAATTGTGCAGGATAGAATATAAACTATAATGTAAACTATAGTCCACGGTTAGTAGCAATGCTTCAATATGTGCTTATCAATTGTAACAAATGTACCACACTAATGAAGGATGTTGTTAATATGATAAAGCATGGGAGGGAGAGAGGTGGAGCATATGCAAATCCCCTATATTTTTTATGTACCATTTATGTAATCTAAAGATTTTTAAAAATTTTAAAATACATATATATGTATTTTTTTAAAACCCTTGCCTGAAAACCCCAACTGGAGACATAATTTAAGTTGCCACCTGAATCTGTACAGCCCAAATTGCAATTCTAACACCCCAAATAAATGTTTTTGTTGGTTTACAAAAAAAAAAAAAA
>JAQZBX010039055.1:10838-23275 GCA_029593785.1 Cabassous unicinctus
AAAAAAAAAAAAAAAAAGAATTAACACAAGATCAAACATTGTAGAAGAAAAGAACACTGAATTTTAAGATATGGAAATAGAAATTATCCAAATTGAAGCACACAAACAAAAAAGGCTGATAAACAATGAACAGAGTATCAGCGGACTTCTAAGACAATATCAAACAGTCTAATCCAGTCTGATAAGAATCCCATAAAAGTGTGTATGTGTGTGTTGCAGAGGGGCAGGAGAGAAGTGGAAAGAAGCAATATTGGAAAAAATAATTTCCGAAATTTAATAAAAGCTATAAACCCACAAAACCAAGAAGTAAAGAGGAAAGAAATATTACATGAAAAGCATATATCAATAAAATAGAAAACAGAAAACAAATTGTGGTTATTTGAAAAGATAAATAAAATTGATTAACCTATTAATCTCTGATACATTGATTAAGAAAAAAAAGAGAGAAGACACAAATAACCCATACCAGATATAACCCATATCAGATATAAGAGGGGGCATCACTACAGATGTGACAAACTTTAAAGAGGATAATAAGGGATATAATGAACAACTTTATGCTAATTGATTCTACATCTTAAATCAAATGAACAACTTCATTAAAATATGAACTACCAAAGCTCACTCAAAAAGTGGATAAATTTGAATAACTCTATATCTATTAAAGAAAATATATGGATAGTTAAAATCTTTCCCACAAAGAAAACTCCTGAACTGTAGTTTCACTAGAGAATTCTATCAAACATTTGGCAAAGAAATAATGTCAATCTACACAAACTCTTACAGAAAATAGAATAGGATGATATATTTTCCAAATCATTTTACCATTACTCAGATTGCAAAACCAGACAAAGACATTACAAGAAAAGAAAACCATAGTCGAATATCTCTTATGAACATAGACATTAAAACCCTTAACAACATTCTAGCAGACCAAATCTAGCAATATAGGAAAAAGATAATACACTATTCAATGGTGGTTTAACATCTGAAAGTCAATGTCATTCACCATATTAGCAAATTAAAAAAAAATAAAATGACAATCTCAATACACACAAAAATTAAGTGGGCAAAAAATTTAACACACTTCGTAAAAAGACTCTTAGCAAACTAGTAATAGAAGTAACGCAACCCCAATTAAAAAATGAAGGCTTTTTGGGAAATTGATAAGCTGATAATAAGTTATATGGTACAATGTAAAGGACATAGAAAATTCAAAAAAATATTAGGAAATAGACAAAAATGGAGGACATATACTGGCTGATTTATAAAGCTGCAAAAATCAAGATAATATGATATTTCAGTAAGCAAAATATACATCAATGGACCAGAATTGAGTCCAAAAATTGAACTATACATACATGGTCAATTGAGTTTTCCACATATGTACAAATATAACACAATATAGAAAGAAAAATCTTTTCAACAAATGGTGCTGGGACAGTTGGATATTCATTTTTTTTAAAAAAGGAACCTCAGTCCTTACCTTACACCAAGTAAGAAAATTAACTCAAATGGATCATAGATCTGAGAATAAGGGCTAAAACTAAAACATCTCATAGAAAATATAAGAGAAAAATTTTTGTAACCTTGAGCTTGACAAAGATCTCTTAGATACAAACCTAAGAGCACAAACCTTAAAAAACTGATAAATTGAATTTCATCAAAACAAAAATTTCTGCTCTTTAAAAGACACTGTTAAGATTATGAAAAGTTATGCCACAAACTGGGAGAAAGTATTCACAAAACATATATCTGATAAAGAACTTATAGTCCAAATATACAAATAACTCTTAAAACTCCATAATAAGAAGTCAAACAATGCAATTTTTAAACAGGCAAAAACTACGAACAGACAATTCACCAAAGAAGATATTCAAATGGCAAATACTGAAATAGGAAGATATTCAACATCATTAGTCACCAGAGTAATTCAAATTAAAACTATAATGAGAAACCCACTACAATCCCAACTGAATAGCTAAAATTACAAAGACTAACAATACCAAGTGTCATTGAAAGTTATAAAGTAATTGGAACTAGTATAAGCTGCTAGTGGGGTTGCAAAATGGTACTAGCACTTCAGTAAACAGTATAGAAGCTTTTCATAAAATTAAACATATAATTACCAAACAACCCTGCAACCCCACTCTTTGGTACTCACACAAGAGAAAATATAAGTCTATACAAAGACGTATATTCAAATATTCATGACAGCTTTATTCAACAGAGCTAAAAACTGGACCCAAAAGTCCACTAACTGGTGAAAGCATAAACAAATTATTTTATCAATACAATTTAATGCCACTCAAGAACAAACAGGAACAAACTATTGACACAGGCAAAAATCTGGATGATCTTAAAATTATTATGTGGGTGATAGAAGCCATACACAAAGGACCACTAAATATGATTCTGTTTATATAAAATATGAAATAAGGGAAAAAACTACATGACAAAAAGCAGATTGGTGTTAATCTGGGACTGGAGAGTCATTAGAAAAGATTGTACAGAGGTACAAGTGAATTTTGGGGGACAACAGAAATAGTCTATAACTTGATTGTGGTAGTACTTACACAAATATATACTTTTGTTAAAGCTCATCAATATGTACTCTTAAAATTGGTGTTTTTACACACAAATGCTTATGCTGGGACAAGTAAATCTGTTTCTCTCAGTCTTACTCATCTTAGTAAATGACATTTTCATTCTTCCAATTGCACAATCAAATATCTTAGATTCCCTTGACTTCTCTCCCTCATATTCCACCTATGGACTCTCAAACATTTCTCTTGTCTCCACTTTCAAAACAGATCAAGAATCCAACTATTTCTCATTACCTCCTCTATTAGCATGCTTTCCCAAGGCAGTATCATTATTCATCTGAATTATTGATTACTGGAAATGTACAATACATGAAAAATGTTTTTATTTAGTTAATTATTTAATGATTTGTGTTATAGACTGGCAAAGATATCTTGGGATCACTACTAAAAAAGTACGAACTATCTGTATTGCTAGGAAAGGTTTTATATGCCAGAAGCTTTTAGAATCGTCTCTTCATCTTTGATATTCTGAAATGTCTAAATGAATGCATGTATGTATATAGGCATGAGTCTGTTCTTAATATTAATCCTGTTCAGTGCTCAACAAGCACTTTTTTTTTTTAAGATTTATATCATTTATTTCTTTCTCCCCACCCCCTCATTGTTTGCATTTGCTGTGTCTGTTTGTTGTGTGCTGGTCTTCTTTTTAGAAGGCACCTGGAACCAAACCCGGGACCTATGTGGGAAGGAGGTACCTAATCGCTTGAGCCGCCTTGCTCCCTGCTTTGTTGTGTCTCTCATTATTTTGTGTCTCTTGTTGCATCATCTTGTTGTGTCATCTTGCCACGCCAGCTCGCTGTCTTGCTCGTCTTCTTTAGGAGACACTGGGAACTGAACCCGGGACCTCCCATGTGGCAGGTGGGAGCTCAATCACTTGCGCCACATCCACTTCCCCATCAACAAGCACTTTAAATTTGAAAACGTGTCTACCTGCAGTTTTATGAAACTCTCCTGCATTTTTTCTTTGATATTGTGCTCTCCTCCATTTTCCCTGTTCTGTCCTTCTGGAATTCTTCTTAGGCAGATATGTGACTGCCTGGACTGACTTCTATGACTCTTAATTTTCTCTCCAAATTGTCTTTTAAACTTTTGGACCACACTCTGAAAGTTCTATTTTTTTAATGGTCCAACTCTTAAATAAATCTTTTATTTTAGCAATCATAAATTTCCAAGACCCCTTTTTTCTTTAAGAATTTTTTCCTTTTCATAACATCCTGTTCTTTTATGGTTGCAAACCTTCTCAAATTTGTCTGGGCAGCCTAATTAAAATTTCATTATATTCTGTTCCACAAATAATCTCTGTTTCTTCCAGGGTCAGTTGCCTTTTTCTTTCACGTTGCAAATTATTTTAAGTATCTGGTGAACTTTATGTAGAAGATGTCATCAGTAAGCCACCTTATCCCCTCAAATCCCTTTATCATTTCTGTTCACACTGCCTCCTGGTGTGCTTTTACTCCTAACAACTAACACCTGCATTTTTTAGTCAAAGGACTAGCTTTAGGTTGCTAGAACTTGCTTTGCCTCTGCGCAAAAAAGAGCCACGTGTGCATGACAACTGGTGCCCCTCCAGGGGAATGACAGAGCTTAACCAACAATTTAGAGGTGTGGGGTATAAATACAACTCCCATTCCCATGATCATGACAATTCTGAGATATGATCTATATAGTCTCCAGAGCTACACACTATAGAAGAAACCAAATTAGCCTCAATGGGTTTTTTCCCTTAATATTGAACCTATGCTTTGCCTTCTTTCTCTTCCTGGTCCCACTACCTACTCCCCTACCAGTTTTTTCTAGGAAGGTCTTATATAAATCACTTTTATATGAATCCTCATCTCAGGGTCTACTTCTGGGAACTCAACTTAAGATGCCTCCATTACCTCTTCATATTTAAAATTTAGGCAATAAAAATAACTGATCTGGAGTCAGTACACATTATGTGGTATTTTGAAAAATTATATAATTTTTTCATTTATCTTATTAATATGTTAAATTATACTAACAGAATTTACCAAATCTGACAATAAGAGAGACGACTAAATAGTATAATTATCAGATAAATTAAATCTGTAGTTTTAAAACCTTGCCACAAAGAAAACTCCAGGCCCAGATAGTTTTATTAACTTCTACAAAACCTTTTTGGGAAAAATAATGACAACTGAAAGTCTTTCAGACAATAGAAATGAGTTATAATCATATAATAGGCAGCAGGGCTAGCAAAACAAATTGTTACTGAAAAAGTTATCTGCAGAAGTAGTCATGACTTTACTTCAAAACCCTAGAGGTCTGCACTGTGATTCTCCAACAATAATTAAAAATAACTCTTTAATATCAGGAAGTATTCAGTTAGTGTTCAAATTTCTAATTATCACATAAGCTTCATAATTTTTTTTTCAGTTTGTTGGAATCAGGATCTAAATGAGATCCAAACATTGCAGTTGTTTGATATGTCTCTTAAAACTCTTTTTCTTTACCAATTTTTGCTGTTCATTATTAAATACCAGAATTAAGACTCAAAAACAATGATGAGCTGAAGCTATTTTAAGAATAAATGTCAAGTCTTTCACTGGGATGTCAATTTTACCTACACAAGTACAGGAGAGAGTATAACTCCCTTCACAGCAATAATATGGACAATAAAAACTAATGGGGGGGAGCAGATGTGGCTGAAGCAGTTGAGCCCCTGCTTCCCACATGGGAGGTCCCTGATTCAGTTCCCGGTGCCTCCTAAAAACAAAAAAACAACAAGCAAACAAACAAGAAAAACCAACTCAGGGGAGCCGATGTGGCTCAGTGGTTAAACTCCAGCTCCCCACATACGAGGTCCTGGGTTCAATCCCAGTACCTAAAAAAAAAAAAAAAAATACTAATGGGGGAGCAGGTGTAGCTCAGTGGTTGAGCACCTGCTTCCCATATACAGGATCCCAGGTTCAATCTCCAGTGCCCTTAAAAAAAAAAAATCTAATGACTAAGTAAGAGGTTTTGTTGTGTATAGGCTAACTATATCTCAACAGAATATTTGTATAACTATTAGTGTGCATTAATATTACTAAAATATTATGTTGAAAACAAAGGAAAGTAATGGTCTCCCATTAGATAACACACCATTCTCTGTTAAAATCTGTTAGGTTTGAATGGGTTATTGACAAATATAGTTTGTCCAGAGGGGATGGTAAGATGTCAAAAGATCAACTAAGATAATATGTATATTATATTTACGTAATCCTGATTTTACCATATACTGCCTGAGAGATCAGAGGCAATCTGCGCAAGACCTCTATGCCTCAGGTCCCTTATCTTCAAAGTGGTCTAAAAATAGCACATGTTTGCATGGTGACTCTGAGGACTAAATGAGTTAATATATGTAAAGTTCTTAGAACAACACCGGACATAAACAGAATAAGTGTTCTCTAAACACCAGCTGCCACTATGATGGATAAAGAATGAAAACCTTGTAATTTGAAGAATGGTTGAAGGAACTAGGGATGCTTGCCTAAATAATAGAAGACAAGCAGACAATAAGATATTCAAAATACATAAAGGAACAATAGGTGGAAGATTGGTTAAAGTGCACACGTACAGTTCTTAACAATCAGGAGAAACCAAAAAGTACTAATCATAAGGAGTACATATTTCTTAATTTATATTTTAAATATATAAAATAGAATGGCTGTTTTTCAAGGGATTGAGATTTCCATCAATGGAAGAATTCTGAGCAGAGACAGAATGACAAGTGTTCTGAATCATAAATACACATCTACTGAAACTCTTTTAATAACGCCAATACTTATTTTTAAATATTTTGCATAATATTCATGTAGCTTGTAAACAGTTTTAAAAGCCCATGGCTTAGTAATTTCACGTGCCAAAATATCTAATAATATAAAAATGTATACAATCTTACAGCAGTTATCACATAGACCTACAATTTATTAAAATGAGATTTTACTTATTACATTTGAACCTGTATCACTTTACCTAATCAGTTCTGAAAAATTCCATACAAATCAAACTCTATAGCAAATGCCAAGCCTAATTTAGGTACAATAAATGTTTGTTCTTCATGATTCCTATTATTGTATTATTTTTAAAGAGGGGATTCCTTTAAAAATTCAAATTCTTACTACTTAACACATCTATATATTTTTTTAATTTATTGAAGTATACCACTCATACATGAACATACATAAACAATAAGTGTATAGTAAAAGTTGTGAACTTACAAAGCAAACATTCATAGCATCATACAGGGGTTCCATACATCAACCCTCCACCAACACCTTGCATTGTCGTGAGACATTTGTTACAAATTATGAAAGAATACAGTCAAAATCTTACTACAAATTATAGTCTTTATCTTACATTTGGTGTATTTTTAACCCAACCAATCCTATTATTATTTTTTAAATATATTTTTATGACAGAAATTGTAAACATATAAAACAATCATGCACATGTGCAGAATTCCCAAACAACACCCCTCTATCAACACACCACACCGTGGTGGAATATTTGTTACAGATTATGAGATAATATCATCCAATTATTACCAGGCCCACAGCATATATTTGGCATACATTTTCCATACTCCCCCATTATCAACACAGTACATCTTTGGCATAGACGCACAAATATTACATTATTACTGTTAAATACACTCCATAGGTCACTCCAGTTGTATTTTTCCCATGCTTCTCCACATTCACACCATCCTGCAATACTGATGTACATCTGCTCTAGCTCACAAAGGACACTCTTACATCTGTACCATCAACCACTCTTCCCATCCACCTCTGGGTTTACTGTGCTATTCAGTCCCTAGATTATTCTCTACCTTTCTGCCAATTGGCATTTACATCCCTAGACTACCATTTTCAGCCACATCCCCATTTATAATGTGTTACCATCAACTCTGTACATTTCCACCCTTTTACAGTAAAGCTAATTAAAACTTCTACATACATTAAATATCAGTAGTCCATCTCAGTCCTCCTCTTATCTCCTTTAAGAATGCACTAGCTACCACCAGGTCTTGAAGATATTTTCCTACATTTTCTTCTAGAACCTTTATGGTTCTTCCTTTTATATTTAGGTTTTTATTCATATTGAGTTAATTTTTGCATAGGGTGTGAGAGAGGGGTCCTCTTTCTTTCTTTTTCTATGGATATCCAGTTTTCTCAGCACCATTTGTTGAATGGACTGATCTGCCCAAGCTGGGTGGGTTTTACAGGCTTGTCAAAAATCACTTGACCATAGATGTGAGGTCTGTTTTTCAAACATCACTTTGGTTCCATTGGTCTATGTGTCTGTCTTTATGCCAGTACCATGCTGTTTTACCACTGTAGCTAGGTAATACAACTTTAGTCCAGAAATGAGAGTCTTCCAACTTTGCTTGTCCTTTTTAAGATGTTTCTGGCTTTTCAGGACCCCTTACCCTTACAAAAAAAATTTATAATCATATTTTCCATTTATATAAAAAATGCTGGTGGAATTTTTATAGGAATTGCATTGAATCTATATATCAATTTGAGTAGAATTGATATCTTGATGATATTTAGTCTTTCAATCAATGAGCATGGAATGTTCTTCCAATTTTTTAGGTCTTTTTTTATTTCTATTACCAATAAGTTGTAGTTTTCTGAATACAAGTGATTTACGTTGTTGGATAAGTTTATTCCTGAATATTTGGGTTTTATCTGTCATATTTTATTTTCACCACTCTTTTGACACTCTCAGTTACTTTTATTGATATACTCTTCTTCATTCTAGACTCCCTTCCAGGCTTCTCTTCTGTTTTTTTCTTTTCAGGCTGTAGCACACCCTTTAGTATTTTCTGCAAAGCAGGTCGCTTGGTTACAAACTCTCTCAGTTTCTGTTTATCTGTAAATATTCTAAACTCGCCCTCATTTTTGAAAGACAATCTTGCCGGATATAAAATTCTTGGCTAGATGTTTTTCTCTTAGAGTATCTTAAATATAACATACCACTGTCTTCTTGCCTCCATGGTTTCTGGTGAGAAATCAGCACTTAATCTTATTGTGCATCTCTTATATGTTATGCATTGCTTTTCTCTTGCTGCTCTCAAAATCTTCTCTTTGTCTTTAGCATTTGACATTCTGATTAGTATGTGTCTCAGAGTTGGTCTATTCAGATTTTTTCAGATGTGAGTCATTCTTCTTGGACATGGATATCTCTATCCTTCAATAGGGTTGAGAAATTTTCTATCATTATTTCTTCAAATATTCCTTCTGCCCCTTTTCCCTTCTCTTCTCCTTCTGGGACACCCATGACATGTATGTTTGTACGTCTCTTGCTGTCCTTTAGTTCCCTGAGAACTTGTTCAAGTTTTTCCAATCTTTTCTTCATCTGTTCTTTTGTTTGTTCACTTTCAGAGGCCATTTCTTCAGCTCACTAATCCTTTCTTCTACCTCCTCAAATCTGTTATATATGATTCCAGTGTATTTTTTTATTTCATTTATTGCACCTTTCATTCCCATAAGATCTGCTATTTTTCTATGTATGCTTTCAAATTCTTCTTTGTGCTCATCCAATGTCTTCTTAATATCCTTAATTTCTTTAGCCTTCTCATTGAATTTATTAAGGAGATTTGTTTGAACATCTATGATTAGTTGTCTCAACTCCTTTATGTCATCTGGAAGCTTATCTTGTTCCTTTAACTGGGCCATATCTTCCTGTTTCTTGGTGTGGATTGTAATTTTTTGTTGGTGTCCTTGGCATCTGGCTTACTAGAGTATTTATTCTGGGTGCAGTTTTCCTTTTTAGTTTAGGGCTTCCTGCCCTTTCTCCCTTGCTGGTTGTGTAGTAGGAGCCAAGGATGTAGTTGGTGCTATAAGCTGTGGAGGCTCAAGCGGCCCTGAGTGCCCCAAGGACCAATGAAGCTTCTCCCAACTTTCTCCTTTGCCAGGGGTAGGGACAGAGTCACAGCTGTGTGGAATAATCCAGCTCATGAAGGCCTAGACTGTAATTGCCCAGAGAGACTGATGAAGCTTCTTGTTCCTTTCTCCCGTGCCTCGGGTAGGGATGGATCTGCAGGTATGGAGAGCAATCTATGCAGTGCAGGTCCAGGATGACCACAGTTGCCCCAGTAGACTTCGAATTATTCAGTCTCTGCCAGCCAAATGTACCTGAAGTTACCTGGATAGGTGGTGCAGGGCCTGCCAGCTTCCTCTCTGCTAGAGGTGGGGCTGAAACCTAGGCTAGGGCTGCAGGCCAATCTGGGTGAAAGAGACCGGTCTCTACCATCACTATTATTTTCAGTCAGCCCAGCTTCCCCTCATGTCAGGCAAGGAGTTAAGATGGCGACCACCAGCCTTGGACAGGTTCAAACTTTAGCTGTTCTTAGGATTATGCTTTAGCCCGCCGAATTTACTAATCAGTAGCTGAAGTTGGTGCCCAACCGTCTCTTCCTCCCTCTTTTGGGAAGTGGAGCTTTCAATTCCAGCCGCGGAACAGCTTCTGAGGTGGCTTGTGCCTCCAGTGGAGGATGGGCACCGGCCTCTGTGGCGTGGTGTGCTCTACTTACAAATCTTCTCTGCAGATGGGCAGTCTCCTCCCTCCATTCTTTCAAAGATGTTGCAGTATACACTTCTAATCTCCTGGAGCCCCCAAACATGTGCTCTAGACAGCTCTGGGTGATCACCAACTGCCCCGTAGCAGGAGCTGATTCTAGGACCTCTTTACTCTGCCGCAATCTTGCTGGTTGTCCAATACATCTATATTTTTATAGATATATATTTTCATATATCAGTTTTCTGAGAAGCAATGTTCAATCACTTGAAATTCACCACAGAATTTTGGTAAATGTGATGTTAAGAGCTAAAGAGAGGATAAAGTCACACAGCATCACTACACTTAATAGAGAAAAAAATACCTTTCTTTTAAAAAATCATATCTAATGGTTTTTAAATCAAAAGAAAAAGTTAACATAAAATGACATGCTAAAAATGGCTTCCCAACTATACCTCCCAAATTCAAAAGGCATGAAACATACTAAAACAAAACAATATTATACTCATCTTGAGACTCACATTAAGATTCTTTGAACATTTATGAGGTATTGCTAACATAAAGTGAAATAAATTTCCCTCAAAATCGACCTAGAAAAGCTTTATGGTCCAAGTTAGTAAAACCATCCACATAATTCCCCTCTGAGATTTATAGATTCCCTAAAAGCCATAGTTTTAAGTAAAGTTAAAAGGACAAATTGATGTTTCTCTTACTGCCACAGCAGGTTCACAGGAATTAATAATCTTCAGTTCAAATATATATTCTATATAATCAGATATTAAAAATATGTATCTACTTTAATGTTATTTATCCACTTTTAGCATTTTATTTGGAATGATTTCAAGCATACAAACAAATTGCAAGAATAGTAACTCGGTGAAATATCCTTCCATCCCCTATCCTTTCTACAGCATTCTCTACCATTTCATTGTTTTCTGGTTTATACTTCCTTTTTACTCAAATAAGCAAACATTAGTAGATTTTCTTATTTCCATTACTTTCTTACTCAGAAATAGTACACTATATATACTACTTACACTTTACTTTGTCACTTAATATATCCTGGAATACTCCCTATGACTTCAAAGAGATCTTCCTCATTCTTTTAACAAGTGCATTGTGCTCTACTAATGTGAACATACCATCGTTTGTTCAGCCATCTGTTATGTTTCCAAGTGGTTTCCAAACATTGCTGCAATGAATAACCGTGTGTGTGTGTGTGTGTGTGTGTGTGTTTGTATTTCTGGAGATGCAGTTTCAGAATAAATCCCTAGAAATGGAATTGATCTGTATTTTTGTTAGATATTGAGGCAGTTTTAAAATGTCGCTCAAATTATTTTAAAGTGCTCTCATTGAGAGGAAGAGTCTATATCTCTCCCGTTGAATCTGGGTGGGTTTAAGACTACTTCAACCAGTAGAGTACAGAATAAGTGATGCTGTTACTTCCAAGGCTTGGTCATAAACACTATCCAGCTTTTGCCAGAGTTTCTTTGGAATGCTTGATCTCTTCATGTTTCCTCTTAGGATACTCCCTATTGAAACTCAGCTGTCATGCTATGAGAAGTCCAAACCACACAGAGATTACACATAAATTATCTAATCAGTGTTCCCACTGGATCCCAGTCTCCCTATCATCCAACCGGAAGTATATTACATTTGAGTGAAAACCCTTCAGATGATTCCAGTCCCCAGTCATTTATATCACCCCCAATTGTCCATGTCTGCATAGATGAGGCTTCAGACATCACAGAGCAGAAATAAGTCATTACACCTTCTCCAAATTTCTGACACACGAAATCAGTACTGACTTGCTTATATAATTGACCCTATTTCTGGACCTTTTATTCTATTCTATTGGTCGTTCTGTATATTTATGGACCATTACATTACCACACTGTCACAACTGTTTTAATTTTGAAGACTTTATGTATGTTTTAATATATGGTAGGATAAGTACCCCTTGTTGCTCTTCCTTTTCAGTGTTTTGCTAGAAATTCTTGTGTGCTTATTTTTCCATATTAACTTTAGTATTAACTGGGCTCCATTAAAAAAAAAAATGATGGTATTTTTATTGAAATTGCATTAAATTTATAAATTAACTTACGGATAAATGGCATTTTTTGTGATGTTTAAATGTCCTAAGCAAGAACAAGGGATGTCTTCCATGAACAACTATTTTTATGCCTTTCAGGAATGGTTTATGGTTTCTTTCATATAGGTTTTAACACCTGTCTTCTTAAGTTTATACCTAAAGTGCTTTAGCTTCATTGTATCTATTCTACATTTGGTTTTCTCCTCCTTTGT
>JAQZBX010039056.1:0-23179 GCA_029593785.1 Cabassous unicinctus
TTGTGCAGCTATGTGGTATAGGGCATCAGTTGATACTACAGCTTCTTGCCATTAGAGACACTGGGGATAAGATGAGAGACAGACACAGCCCTCATGGATTCAGATTTGTTCCTGTCATCCCTGACTTCATGTCCATCTCCCCTTCTGATTACCAGCCTTGCTGATTTCAGATAAAAAGAAAACAGAATTATAGACTGTTTCGTCAACTCTTAAAATGGCATTAGGTCTAAACTCCTAAATTTTCTGTTTTGATATAATGGGGTAATGGTGTCTGTGCTAACTGACTTTTTGGTTGTTATAAAAATTAAACTGTGTTTTCAATCACCCAGCCTGCTTTTCCAAACACCTTTCCAATTACACCTGTCATACATCGATGGTTTACAATGGGCTACTCTGTTACCTCTGTAAAGGTTAGGCTCTACTCCTTTTATGCATATAATAGGCCAAGATCTGAAAGATGGCATTCCAGACAGGCGACGAGGGCTATGCAATGAGATGCCCACTTGAGCATCTAGGGTTGAGCTCAAACTGTTTAGAGGCATTTTCTTGAATTCCTCTAAGTCATAATCAATCTTTGCTTGTCCTGTAACCACCTAGCACTGTTGGCAGAACTTCAAATTAAGCATTTCACAGAACACTAACCACCATAACTAGCCTGGATTGCTTCTGCCTTTGCTACTAGACTGTGTGCTCCCTGCAGGCAAGGGCCTGCCTTGATCCCTGGTGATCACCACAGCACATAGTACTGTATCGCTGCAATCACTGGCATTCATGATAGGTTTGTTGACTTGAACTGCCCTGATTACATCAACAGACTTATTTTGAAAATGTGAAATGCTTCATCGCAGCAAGGTCTTCTATTTTAGTGTCTTTCACTGCATTGTTATTTGTGATTTTTAAAGGTTTACTGAAGTAAATATTCTACAATAGAATTGGGGCACCATGGGTATTCATATTACAAGAAGGGAATTATATGGAAATTGCTAGATATTCAGGGAGACTTTACTTGGAATGTGAGTTCTTTCCATTCTCTGATCAGTAAAACTTTCAGTATAGAAACACAAATGGTTAAAACTGAATTCTTATCAACCTACACAAATTTCCCTGTTAAGAAATGGACAGGTATTCTCACATTATTTGATTTTTATTGTCACTACCATCTGCATGAACTCCAGGTCCAGCCACTCTTTATTAACTCTCATTTATCTTAGCAGAATCAGGACTTGAGATGCCAGGGGTGGGGGTTGGGGGGTGTACATGTAACATTATACACCTATTACATCAGTCAATTCCACTCTTGGATTAGTGATATTGACAGAGTTGTTCTGTATCTTTGGATATGGAAACAGTACAATAAGGCTCCTACTGTTGCTCTCCCCTCTTTTCAGGAACTTATACATGACATTGTAATTCGGAAAGCAATGATAGTAGTAGCAAAACTTAAAGAGGTGCCCATTTGACTGTCTTTAGCTCAAGCTAATACCATATTGTCATATCTGCTTAATAACAAGATGAAGATATACGAATTTGGGGTCCACAGCCTTTCCTTAAAAATCCACATTTTCTTCACTCTCTTTATCCTTTTAATCTGTCATCTCAGACCCATAGAAAGAACTAGTTAATTGCTATTTTTAATGCACAAACATGAAATTCAAGAAAGTTTATGTTTCTGTAAATCTAGAATTTAATCCTCATCTATTCCTTTATAGTTTTTAGAATACAACTAACTATAAGTTTAAGGTAAAGATGCAGCATTTTTTCCATTACTTGCCTAGGCTAAGTTCACTCCACTGGTAAGTTTAAATGTTCTTTGTTTCTGCAAAGAGTAGATTCACCATGATGCCACCGTAACCGGAAATGCTCTGATTTCTGCAAATTCTAGAAAAAAGCAGTTTATACTACCATGTAAGTATCCTTTTTGACACAACCTTACTACACTATTATGAGAGACATAATAACGTCATACGATAGTGGATAGTGATAGTATTCTTTTAGATAGAGTGTGCATAATGAATAGAGGAATGAAGAGGCCTGAAAGCAGCAGCAAAGCTCTGAATCAAAGGAAATTTAGTAAGCAATTTGGGCAATGGACACTAAAAGCAATTTAAAGCAAGAACATTAACTGAATTTTACAGAAGCAAATTGAATAAAATAATTAGAAAAATTGATATGGTGCTCACAAAAAAATGGATATGAGTACAGATAACTTAGGCTTGTCACATGGGGTTTCAATTTTTGATGTCTTGCTTAAAGAGATGAGTTGCAACTTTTTATTTTATCTCTAAGCTCACTTCAGGGATAAGCAGGCCAGTACCTTGACTTTATTTGCTAAATAGAGTCTTTCTACTGTTTCACTCTACTGTATTTCAGCTGTGACCAGCAACATCAGCATTGCCTAGAAATGCAAATTCTCAAGACCTACCCGATTCGTATTGAATCAGAAAGTGTGTGAATGGGGGTACCCGGCAATGTGGGTTTTAACAAGCCTTATGGGTGATGCTGACGTGCAAAGATTTTAAGACCAAAAGAGAGAACCAAGCAAGTGATTAGAGATGTTAATCCACTCTTCCTTCAGACCTGGTTACCTGTGTCTCTCATTGTGTGAACATCACTTAGTTCAGGATGGTTCTAGCCTTGGAAGGTCAAGCTTATATTTTCCTAAAAATGATTGTTACATGCAAGGTAACTATTTCCAATAGTATTCAACAAAAGTAACAAGAATGTGTTAAATGCCACAGAAGTAAAGAAATGCATGTACTTCCTGAGAAAGGTATTGTTTTATACTCTGCAAAATCAAAATGATTTTCAGGGGCTCTTCTGACTGTGTGCAGTTTTTGCCTTAGGAACTGATTTTAAAATTTACCACCGTCACAACAAACAAAAAATATAATTTCACGTGACCTATCCTTATATATTGTGTTGGATAAAATTCACCATAGGTTAGGAAGAGAGAGAAAATGTAAACACATGGAAAGACTTGAAATTGTCATCAGTGTGATACTCTTTATGATCATAAGCTCACTCAATATTCACAGCTAGTATGCAAAGTTGTTACAGAGGAGAAAACTGAGTGTTCAAAGCTTAAACACATGTTTTGGAAATTATTTAAGCAGGATATGACAAGGTCTTGATTTGAATCTGGACCTTTCTGGCTCCAATGTCTATATTCTTTTACTTTTACAGCTTATTATTTGTCAAATTAAGTTAAAAGAATATTCTTGGCATCTTAGTCCTTTCTTCCCCATCTGAATACATCTTCAACCAATTTCTAAAACGTATGTTCCACTCTATCAAGACTGCTCTTCTGACAGTTTTCTATATCTTACCATTTCTCTCTTGCTGATCCTAAGACTGACCTCACTGTTTATTTTAATCTATGAAACTCTAAGCTCTGTTTAGGTTCCATTTCTCCCATTCTCTCTACAGTGATGTCTCCCTTTCTGTGTCCTGATTTCCCTAGAGCAGGGCTTCTTAACCTTTTTGTTCCACGGGTCTCTTTGCCAGTCAGGTGAAAACCACAGACCCCTTACTAAGTCCACACTAAACTGTGTATTATTTAATAAATATATCACACCCATACCAACACATCCCCCCAAGAATGTTTTTTTTGAATTTTCAATTCAAGCCCATAGACCCTTTGTTAAGAACCCCTGCCCTAGAGAAATTATTGCTTCACTACACATCTTATCAATAAGAATAATGTACTTTCCGTTTTTGTAGCGATTTTAAATTCCACCTAAACCAACAATTCACCTGATGCTTGAATGTCCTTAACCCCAGAGCATAGGCCTGTTCACACCCAGAAATGGTTACAGCCCGTTCCATTTCACAGATCTCTAATGGGAAACACTTCCTTATTTGGAGACAAAATTTATGCCATTGTAGCTTCCACCCATTATTTTGGTTCTCTCCATTGGTGCCCTATGATGTGAGTCTAATGCTCTTTCCATATATCTCATCTCATAAAATATTAATATCTTCATCAATCTTTTCTTCTCCAAGTTAAATATCTTCCATTTTTAATAATTGATTTTTAAAGGCCTTCTCTGCTCTTGCCTAGTAGTTTATAAACATGACCAATTGCTTTCCTTCTCAAAAAAAAAGGATGCCCAAAACTAAACTGGTTTCATATATTCTATCTAGTAGAGTGAGGAAACTTTCCTGATACTTGCATTTAATAAAGGCTAAGGTCATATTATTATTATTTTTTGGCAGCCACAATCTTCTGATGACATCTATCAACTCACTGTTTCTTATAAACTCACTGTTGATAGAAACTATCAAATATGGACCAAATACACCACTAAGATATACTAGCACAATCCTGGTTATATTCACCTTTGTACAGTTTTCTATCCATTTTACATGTCCTTCGTGTGGGAATGTTCCCAAAGAAATCAAGGCAGTACGGAAATTATAAAAACTGTTATAACTCCCTCAGGACTAGAACTGGATTGAATACACTTAGCACATGTGGAAGGAAACTGTATACTAATTTTATTATTTTTAAGTGGCCCTAAATCTGCCAAAAGTTTCCTAATTTGACACAAGTTTCCCAAGCTTTTCATCAAAACATACCCAGTTTTGGGAGTTTCTATCTAACTCTGAAACCAGGTGGGTTTTGAAAACTCTCCTAATTAGCAGTTTCAGGAACCATGTCATTAAATGTATTTATAAGTAGAAAGCTCTTTCTCATGATGGGAACCAGGATGAGAAGAGATGAAGCCCTGGTGTCTATTTCTGTCTCTGTCTCTTTCCACCCCACACTGCGGTGGAAAACCAATTAACCTCACACAATTTCCCTGTT
Source organism: Cabassous unicinctus (assembly GCA_029593785.1). Classification (NCBI taxonomy): domain Eukaryota; kingdom Metazoa; phylum Chordata; class Mammalia; order Cingulata; family Chlamyphoridae; genus Cabassous; species Cabassous unicinctus. The sequence goes on from JAQZBX010039056.1 coordinate 4,808, forward strand.
TGTGAAATTAAAATTAAAAAAAAAAATTACTAAGAGGTTGACAAAATGGAGGTTGTGGAATGTTTCAATATGCGTAGATAAAAGATGCTCTATAAATGTAAAATCTAATATTTAAAGTGATAGAAGTAGACTAAATTTGAGCAGGAATAAATTGATAACCATCAGGTCATTTTTAACAACCTTTATTATTGTTTGCATTTTATCATAGTCTTTCTACAGAAAATCACCAAACATCTTGTATTATACTCTGTCACACTCCTTAACTCTTTCACGAAATAAAACAGGTAAAATGTTGTTATTTAACGTATCTAGTAGACGATCTAATAGCCTAATGCCTGATACCTTACTAGATATCCCTCATTCTTCTAAAATGCAGGCTCATGAGAGTTATGACAATGACCTGGAAAATCTAACTCTACAAGCATAAATCAGGAGGATATGACCAAAATTTTATTAGGAGACATGGACAGAGCTATCTGTGCAACAGAATCTGGTCAAATTTCTTTTATTTATTTTTTTTCCAATTAAAGAGTTGCTTTTTCAAGATTTCCGAGATTGGTTTCTTTGACATCGCTCCATTTCATTGTTTTATTTTAATTATTTTCATGATCTGTAAGCTTGAATATCTAGCTTTAACAATATAGACTAATTGGTCATAGGTCCTCATACGGTTCTCTATCCTTTCTAAAAACACACCAAACTCTGTCTGATTCTTGTGTCCCAGGTTAGAATGACTCTGCATATGAATGTATCCATTTAAAATAAATCTTTAAAACCTGAAACAAGTTAAAATGTTTATCCACCTCTATGTTGGAAAAAAATAGGAAATCAAATTCTATGACTTTCTAAAATGAAAAGTGATAAACATAGAAGATTCAGCTAAGACCGTCAGTATGGTGATGATAAAAAAAATAAACATTTTTATTTCTGTCATTTCAGTTCTAAGGTATTTATACAGCATCACATAAAGTTTGTATTAAGTTGAATGATACTAAGTTAGCCAATGCCTAAAAAGAAACTACCACAACATTATGAGAGTTCCCTCTTTTACTGAAATCAAACTTCTTAAAAATAGACTTAAAAGCATATGATCAAATATATTTCTTTGGAGTCAGCAAACAGCATAGACCTGGTTAGGAATCTGAGTTTAGACTTTTAATCTCTCTCTCCCTCTGAAAGCTCAAAATGGAAAGATCTGACAACCACTGGGAATAAAATCACAGTACACTTTAAATCTAAAAAATAGTTAATTAGAAATACACACTATCTAATCCTTTGCCCTGCATAACATGAATCAGAATAGCTTGGGGGTTTAGATCCAAATGTCTAGGAAAGTTTCCAATCCAGGAGTCTAATTTCAGCCTTGCCCCTTTGAAAGTACACACAACCATCTACTAGCTCCAGGAAGATTTTCTCAGTTGATTTAGAATGTGAATAGAATTCAGAGCACATTGACCCATTAGTATTAATGACTATTTCCAAACACCTATATGACAAGGAACTCATTTAAACATGGAGAAGCTATAGTTTCTGAGCACTTAAATTCTGCTTTATTTATATCTGTTTTTTTTTTAAACAAATTATAGAGCCATGCCTTTTACATTGTACGCACTCTATGAATGTTTTTGTCAGACTGATTTAAACTTTGTTTGTAACTTTTGTGAAAGTCATAGTGATTCTGCTCTCATCCTAGATGAGCAATGCATAAGTGATTATGGTTAAGCCAGATGGATGACAGTATGTTTCATTTTTTGGGATTTGGGATGAGCAGAAGTGATGGGAGGAAAAAGTGGTAAGGGTGTTGAAAGTAAGAAACTAATTGAAGAATTATTCAGAGTTTATATTGAGCATGAAATTAAATGAAGCTAGGATTGAGATATTGGAAGGAGATATTGAAAAAATTGGAAGGTAAGGAGGGGAGGGTCTAGATTAATTAGAAAAGGAAGGGAATGAGCAGGTTGACAGGAAAGATAGAGAGAATAAAAGGATTTGATATTTTAGAGACAGAGCAGTTCTGGCTGACAAGTTGTATGTGTTGCTGAAAGATGTAGGTTGGAAAAGTCCAGAAAATTATATAGGTAGATTAGGTAGATAGATTGATGGGTATATAGAAATTGATGATGGAGATAGGTAGATAGATACATAGACAGATAAAGAAACAAACATATAGGTATATAAATATATACGACTTTTCTAAAATACATCAGAATGAGGGCTAGACACATATATAATGCCCCTCCCCAATTTCCTTGCCCATAGCAGAGGAATCACTCAAACCTTGTTTTGGCCCAGCCAGGCAGAAACTCAAAATCCTTTTCTAAAGAGTACATCAAGAGGCCACTACTGCTTGATCCAAGTATGCATTTGGGATGGAAACCCATTTTGTTTCCGTTTTGTTATTTGGACCCTTGGATGGCTAAGTCTCCTGACTTTGAGAGCAACTTCTTGGATTATTTCTCAGTAATGGTTGTCAAGTAATGGCATTTAAGAACCTGAATGATTATATCTGCAGCACTTTCCTTATATGAAAGAAAACAATACCACTATGAGATCAGTGAAAAATCAAGACAGTAGCATTTAGGGAGCAGCAGGAACCTTCTGCTTTGTGACAACATTTCATTTCACTAACAGGAATATGCTTGATTGCATGTCTTAGGCACTGAAACAGCAACTTTTTTTTAGTTTCTTGAAGAAAAATCCTTTGAGTTGATGCTTTAAGGTGGCACCCACATCACTGTATCTCACCTCAGTTGTGTCAGTGAAGATGACATGGTTTGCTAAAACACAGTGTGGGCTGCAATCAGCTCCACTAACTACAAAGAAAATGCCAAGGCTGATTAGAAACAGGTGGTGTTGCCATATTACACAGAACCTCTTATTTTCAGGGGCTGGTAGGCACGCTCTCATTTTAGGCCACTCCCCATAATGCCTTTCCAAAATTATAATCGTCAGTGTAGTAGGATATATACTGGGCAATATTTAGAGGACTTCATTCAACAAATACTTCTTCACCAAGTGAAAAGTATAGTTAACAGCCATGAAGGTAAGAAAAAGACACACCATGTAAAGTCCTTGTCTGAACAAAGTTTAGAATCTATCAGGGGAGATACCTGTATTTATTCTTCCTTCATATCTCAACTCAAATGTGATTTCCTGAGAATCAGTTTTCTCATTAGTTTTTGTATGTATTTATTCTTCACAGAATTTTTGACAGTGTGATGTCTCTGCATCCCTCATTGGTTCATGAACTTAATGTGGCCATAAACTATATCTGCTTGTTCAGCATTACAATTGTATTATTGGCTGACATATATTAGGTGCTCAATAAATGTTTTGAATAAATGAATAAATTATAAAAAGGGTCAACATTTATACAAGTTATGTTGTCACAAATGAATGTGCCACTGGAGTTTGGAGGAGAAAGGAATTGCCTCTGACTAGGTAGATCAGGAAAATTTTCGTGAAGCATTTTACCTTCTTGGGTTTGAAAGACAGAGATCATTTGGATTTGTAGAGGTGAGAGAAAGTATGACAGAAAGGGTACAAAGCTGAAGACAGAAAGAAAGGGGAAAATGAGTAGTTTAACTATTCATCCATCTATCATCTCTGTATCTACCCATCTTCTATTGAATATAGGTTGAATAAGAATAATGGATGTAGAAACATAGAAATGAGTATTGGGCCAAGAGCATGAGTATATATTGTAGAATGGTGATCAAAGAAGAATTTTGAATCTAGGGAAAGATGGCTAGAGCTGTGAATCAGTTGTACTTATCGATGGAGCATAAAAGGCAGAGAGAATGAAGACCATAAAATCACTTAGAAAGCTATTGCCAGAGAGATAACAGGATCTGACAATAGAAATAGGGATAAGGAAAGTTTCAGTTCTAGAGACATTGTTGTGGAAGGACTTGGAAGAGCTTGGAAAATAATTGAATGCCAATGTGTGGGTGCAAGGAACAGGGAAGAGAAAAAAATGCCTTGGTTTATTCAACATTTAAAAAAATTAGTGCAGGCTATAGGCCAGTCAGTAGAGATTTTAAGCTAAGAGGATAGTGAGTATGGTGGAACAATATAAAGAAATGGAATACAATAGGGATAGAAGTAACTTTTGGGTTGGAAATTACAATTTTGTTAAGTTTGAAGAGCTCAAAGAGCATTCAATTAGACCTGTCTCCTGGAAAGGTGGAATGAGAAGCCAGGAGAGGTAATGACTAGAAATTCTGCATATTTGGAGAGAGATTATTTTGTTGGGGGAAGGGGAAGCAAAGTATGAGAAGTGTTTTAAGGACAAAGGAGGAAACAGAATAGGAGTTGAGTGAAAAGGTGTTTAGTAACGAACATGTTGATTTTCAGGTGCAAAGGAACTATCAGAGTGTACATAGGCATTAGGTACTAGAGGTTTGGTTTGGAGCTCAAGAGAGAAGTGAGAATCAAAGATATAAAGTCATTGTTCTAGGGGCTATATTTTAGAGGCAAATATGGAATCACCCAAAGGAAGAGAAAGCAGGGAGGATAGACTACAGGAAAGGAGAATGTGGCAAAGACAAATATGGAGAGATGAATGTGAAGTACTATTCCAAAAAGTAAGCTGATAAAGAAAAAACGTTCATTTTCAGGTCAAAGAAGAGAATTTCAAGAAGAAAGGCACCGTCATCAACAATGTCAAATATCATGGTAATGTCTAGTAAAATAAGGACACTACAGTTTCCATTGAATGGGTAACTCAAAGGTCATTGGAATCTTTAGAAGACCATTTTAATGGAGCACTGGAACAGACCCATGATCTGTTTCATTTAGGTGGAAGACTTTATAGAAAAGATTTTAAAAGGTCAGTGCTTCTTTATTGAGTGCAGTCATGAACGATAAAATGATGGCCAATGGAAAAAAAAAGGTTGTGCTTCTTCAGGATGGGAGTGACTTTGACATGTTTATGTTTCTTTAGGGAGGATAGGAGAAAGTGTACAAATTTCAATTCCTAGGTTAATGAAATAAATTATTAAATTTAATAATTAAAATAATATTTAATAAATATTAAAATAAAGGGAGAAGTCAAGGCATGAGAGAAAGATGGGGCCAGAGGGGGATGGCTGATGAAAAAAGACTCCTGGAAAGATCAAGATCTCTGGACTCAGGGATAGTGATTGAGAGAATTATTTCGAAGGATTCTGTATTCGTTTAACAATGCTGCTATGGTGGTTTAAAATTGATGGTTTAAAACAATAGAAATTTATTCTCTCTCAGTTCTGGAAGCCAGAAGTCTCAAAGCAAGGTTTTGGCAGGGCTGGTTCTTTCTGGAGATGCTGAGGGAGAATCTGTTCCCTGCTTCTCACTTGGCTTCTCTGTGGCTGCCAGCAACCCTCGGCATCCTTGATTTGGGGCTATATAATGTCAAACTCTGCCTCCATCTTCACAAGGACATCTTCTCTCTGGGTCTCTTCTGTGTCTGTGTGTCACAAATCTTGCTCTCCCTTCTCTTCGAAGGACACCATAATTTCATTTAGGGCCCACCTTAAATCCAGGATAATCTCATGGAGAGATCCTTAAGTTAATGACATTTGCAAAGACTCTATTTCCAAATTAGGTCACAGTCACGTGTACAAGAGGTTAGGGCTCTTTTTGGGGGGGAGACACACTTCAACCTCCTATGGATTCTTATTCGCATCTGTACTCATATTTATTTATTTAATTCTTGCAACCTGGAGAAAAAAAATGCAGATACCAGGATTTTCTATCCAAGGCCTCAATTTCTGTTGGTAGAAGGAGACAATATCATTTGTTGGAAAAGAAGAGAGGCCTGAGGATGCAGGAAGATTCAGAATAACTTTGCCATCTAAAATGGCAAAAATGGTTATAGTGCAATGAATGATTCAGAGCATAAACTTCTCAATAACTGAAGAGAGAGATACTATCTTAACCCTGACATATAACTTATTTTATGTGTAATCCTGGGAATGTTACTTAAATTCCTTAAACTTCAGCAGCCTCATCTGTAAAACAGGGATAAAAATAACAACACCTACATTTTAAATAAAATGCTTTAAATATATTTAAATTTATAAGAACTTTGAAAATATGTCTTTGGGTCAGTCTTGTATTCTCTTAATCATTGTGTTCTATTCGGGTCTGTAATACTAAAGGATTTTTATTGGAAGAATGGAGCCAATGACTAACAACATATAATATATATGTATTTATTTTTCAAAGCAATGCCCCAAACGCTAACTTCCCTTTGTCATCTTTTATGGGTGTATCATGATCTTATGAACACTTTGGACCTATATCACCTCTGTAATATTTGCAAAACTTAAAGGCATTTAATTCTACTTAACTTTCTACCATTTGCGTAAGGAAGATCTTTATCTTGTTTGCCCTGAAACTAAGTTTCTTCATTGCTATATTTCAAATGTGTTCTTTCTATTAGCCTATTTCCTAATTTTATGGACTTAGTCACTTTTGGTGGAGATATATATATCCTTAGGCATCCTAACCATTTAAAATCTATCTTTGGTGGAATCTACTCCATTCCCTTGGATATTTTTTAGCCTCTCTTCTCTAGGTATGGAAGTGAGAACTTATATCCAAATAGTATATTATGCAGTCTATGGTTTCCTAGGCTGTTTTCATATCAGACAAAAGTAGAATAGGTTAAGACTTTGGATTTTATCAGAGATATATAGTTTCATTTCTTTTCTACTTGATATATTAAAACATAGTCTGTTAAGCATATTATAGATGTAAGGAATCAAAGTAAAAACCTTACCCAATGACTTTTCAAATATTTTTAACATAAAACTTCTTTATTATCAGATGAAACCTTTTTGGAATGTCAACAAATAAACCAGAGCGATTATACTTTCATCTGTTATAAGTAGGGGCCATGGCTATTCCTTCTCATGGGTAACTTTGGACATTCCATGGGAACACTAGATATTTCTGCAGAACTCCAGTTCTGAAGAATACAGTTTGAAGTCCACTGTCTTTCCAACCTTTTTAATTGTTAAAAATGAATTAGGCACAAAGAGGGCTGATTTTAATATGCTAGCTGCTGAAAAAGTTAGTGTTTTGGTCATTGCTTTGAAAAATACATACATATTATATGTCATTAGTCATTGGCTCCATTCTTCTAGTAAAAATCCCTTAGTGTTACAGAGAAATAGAACACAAGGAATTGGAATCTAGATATTCTGGTATCTAAATCAGTGTTTATTCTCTCATATCATACTATTTCATTGGTGAGCCATCCCCAGTAACTTCCTGTTGCTTTTGGCACAAGTAACTCATCTCATGAAACAATCCAGGGTTCTGCTGGGAAAGAATAAGTAGGAGATAGGAATGGATATTGGATTGACAATTGACAGTGTCTGCAATGAAAAACCTAGAACCCTGAGAAGAATCACTCTCGGCTTAACCCATCATAATCACCTTTCAGACTTTCAATTAAAATATACCCAAGTAATCTAATTGTCCAGTTTTAGCCAATGGAAACTAAGCAGAAATTTGCTGGGGAAATTTCTGAGAAAACTTTCACTCTCCTGATTAAATGGTATTTTTACAACTGTCACTGCTCTTTATTCCTATACTCCTACTTTGAACACATATATGATGGCTAGCATTATAGCAGCTCTCTTGTGAATGTGAGGCAACATGCCACTCCTCCACGCATGGCAGAGTGGAAGAAGATATTGTATTAGTCAGCCAAAGGGGTGCTGATACAAAGTACCAGAAATCTGTTGGCTTTAATAAAGGATATTTATTTGGGGTAAAAGCTTGCAGTTACAAGGCTCTGAAGAGTCTAACTCAAGGTACCATAAGATGTACTTTCTCACCCAAATCAGTTGCCACATGTTGAAGTTAGGTGATTTCTGAGGGTTCAGCCTTCCTCTCTCTCAGCTACAGGCTGGCATAGGGCTTGTTTCTTTCAGGAGCTCAGCTGTGAACTATGGGCAAATGGCTCAATCTTTTCCCAGGGCCACAGGAGCAAAGTTCTCCCCTCTGCTGTGTCTATGGAGCTTGCTCTCTCTTCCTGTGTATCTTCTTCTGTGTCTTCTTGACTGAGTACCTGTTTATATCAGCCCACCAAGGTAGCGGGGACTTAACCAGATTTACACCCTACTGATGTGGTCAAATCAAAGTCCTAATCTTAACATAATTTAATCAAAGACATCTCAGCTGAATCTAATACCATCAGAGGTTATCACACCCAGAGGAACAGACCAGTTTACAAACATAATCCTTCTCTTTTTGGGGGTTCATAAATAATCTCAAACTGCTACAGATGTCATGATCTTTGACACTGTTAACTGATAACAGTAGCCTTTAACTACATACCTCTTAATTTCATGTTCTTTAACATCAATCAATCAATAATCCTATTTAAACTGTGAAAATTCAAGTTTTTATTATTGTTTTTGCTATTTGGAGCTTAAAATATTTCTGACAACAAATAACAAATTCTACTGAGTTTTCATTTTCCCAAGGGAAATTATATTATGAAAGGGTGTTCTCGAGTTATAGATGACTCCTATATTAGTAGGTTCTTGATAAGGAAAGAAAAGTTACATATGGTGTCTATTACCTCCTTTTGTTTTGAATTAAGACTTGGAGCATCCTAAATTCATGAGCTTATTCAGCTTTTACTGACAACCTTTTATATTCCAAGCATTTATGTATTCATTCATTCTAACATTTTAAGGCACTTACTATGATCCACAATCCATTATAAAGGCTGGGGATTTATCACTGCAGTCAAGACAGTCACAGTCTAGTGAGGAATAGTGAGAAAAATAAAGACATTGATAATAAAATATACTTACTTACTAACTAAAAAATTTTGGGGGGAGAAAGTAACAATTTTTTTTCAAAAAATAAAATTTCCAAAGTATAAATGTTGAATGTAGATATGTAAAATAATTAGTACATCAATATTTTAATTGGTAAATTAGTGCCATCTACCTTCATTGGGTTGTCTTTACCCCTACATGGGTACTTCTACTTGCATCTTTATTGAATATATAAATATATTTGCTACGTTCTCTCTGGCCAGGTAGATCATTTTACATCAATTCCAAGTATGTCCATTGGGAGTCAGAGAAATTATGCCTGTAACTTCTCTTGGCCGACTCTTTATATTTTAAACTCATAAAATTCCAACAAACTCTTTAGGCATATTCTTCTTTCATTGTATATAGGAAGTCTGTCATTAATCTATCTTCCTCTCTTTAAAAATGTTTCTCAAGCACATTTCTGATTAAGAAAAACCCGAGCACTTACTGAACCAATTGTATTTCCATCCCCCATTAATCCATGATTAATATATAACAAGTAAAGCACTTTATTTGTTCAACTGCTAAATTTGATGTGGACGGCTCCCTGTAGTCTATGCATTTTTGCTAGTAGAGACTCCAAAGCAAAAATAATTTAGCAATAATGAAGATTAACTGTAAGTCGTTGCCACAAAACTGACTGAATAAGGCTAAAGGAAGAAAAATGATACATTTTTAATTTATTTATCTGATAGTGACTTTCTCTTCTAAATAACCATGCATGGACATATTGTTATGAATATTCAAGAGGTTTTTTAATGGCTTAATAATTTTTCTTCCTTTGTTTCTAGGAACAGAAGTCATAACACACACTGAAATAGAGGCTCACACTTGTCAGAAACAGATAATGTATCATTTGACAATCTCTCTATCTTCCATAGCATCAACAAAAGCAAGCAAGCTATCAAAGGAAATCAAAGGAAAGCACCTCTCCCATCTAGATTTTAAAATAGAAATATCATAGAACTGGCTTAGTCTGTACTCCCCTGGTTAAAGTTGGAACATTCAAAGTATGAGTTTCACTTACCTAATCATCACAATCAAAAAACATGACACAGATCTATTTGAAATAGATATTTTGTTAGTTCCAGATTCCCAGCATGATGTTTCTGCTCATTGATTTCTCCTCAGTATACAGAAATTAGTAACTAACAAAACCACCCAGAAAAAAGCAGAAGCAGCTGATGTTGTTTATTTTATCTTTCATCACTTCACATATATTGAAGTGATGCCTTTGCTAGCTACACTCTATCTGCCTCTCCGGAGCCACACTCTGCCCTCCTTTGCCTGTTCTGTGCCCTGGGAAGCTGACCTCTAAAGGGTATCTGGCCTGAACTTCCCTCCCTTCTGGCTTCCCACTGAGTGTGGCCAGTGGGAGGCACTGGCAAAAACCAGAAGGCAGGAGATGGAGACTGGGATATGTATTTCCTCTATCCCTTCACTGATGACTGTAGCTTTGGGTAGATGCACTCAATATTTACAGGTGCTGTGGGATGGCCCCTTTTCCATGGCTCAGCATTTTCTCAAGGCTCCTCCCCCTCCCCCCATCGGACCTGTGGATGGTAATGGCTTTCCTCTGTTCCTAGCCCCAAGTGCCTCACTGTTTCTTGTGTTAATTACCTAGGCCCACAGTTCTATCAAAGTCCTGTAAAGGGTTCTCTTTATTTTTTTTATTTTTTATTATTATTATTATTTTTTTGTCTCTCACCACCCTCTTTCTTTTATTATATATATTAAACAACGCATATCAATCGTACATGAACATACATAAACTTGAATTCCAGTCTATCAGCAAGGATTCCAGAAAGAAACAATCAAAAGGTTTAACTAAGTACTCTCAAGAAATCGTAAAAGCTTCTTGACTGTTGTTAATTTTAAAGGTATAATGCACTATTTCTCAGAAAAGGAACATTACACAGGATTTGTTAATAAATTGCTCCTTTTCCTTTCTGTATTTGTAGAAGGCAAAAATATAAACAAGCAAGTGGTTACAACCACTTTTTTTCTTGCCATGTTACATATACCACATATTGTTTACATATTCAATTCAGTCCTATGCATGAGGTAAGGCTAACAGTTGCACAAGGGAAGGATTTAGCCTTGCCTTTCCTGCTTAATAAAGCATATCATAAAGCAAGTGTGTGGAAACAAGGCTGTTATAGGGATAACCTTGAAAATGTACAATTTTATTTTTAAAGAAAACTATTTTCACACTTTATCAGTAATAGCATTTAACATATGCAGCACACTGTAGATTCTCTTGTGGGTCACCTATATCACAGTTTTTCTAGAGACACAGGTAGAAAGATAACTCTCTTCCAGTACCTTCTATCAGAAGGTGAGTGACAAATTCTCCTACTTCTTCTACTTCTTCCATGGGTTGTAATAGACCAGACCCTTAACTACACATCAAAGAAACATGAATTGAGTAACAGTGACAAGAAAGCAAAAATGATATATTTTTCAAAACACTCTTTGAACTATGTTGAGACTATTTAGTTATCTGGCATTAAACTACGTTTCAGAATACCATCCATGTTTGTAAAATTTAAGGGGCCAAAATAGCAATTTTAATAATAATGATAAAGTAAGAGTTCCCTGACCAGTCACTCCCACATTCTTTTTTTATAGATACTAGTAACTATTAAAACATTCTGTAATTGCAAAATGTTCATTGAGCATCTCCTAAGGCCAAGTTCCGAGTGAAATATTCTTTGAAAGGAGCAACAAGAACTGATACCACATGGAAAAAGTCTGACAGCAAATAATCCTTGCAGCAGTCTCAATTCTCTAAACATGATTTCTCGTTCTCAGTCAAGAAAGGATCAAATGAATTCCATTAGCATTATCTTTGTTAGTGAGTAAACTAATCTGTTGTAAGTTTCATATTTCATTCTTATAATGTAATCTTACTTTTCTTGAAATCACAGCTCCCTGACAAATTCAGAAATAAAACTATGCTTACATATTTATATTCTTAAAGGGTTCACATATAGCTACAGGTAACCATACAGACTTGCACACATTTCCCCCCACAAATTTGAATTCCATTCTACCATCTGTTAACCATATTGTGACTAATTAGCAAAATCATTAGATGCTACATCTTCAGCAACCACAGTAGATACTCTAGCGACATTTGGAGCAATTTTTATAGAAATGACTCTGCAAGTCAAACCTCATTGTGAAATGGAGTGTCTATATTGAACAGCCTTTCACAGTACTCAACATTTTAATATTTCTTTGTCTCTGCTTTCAATTTAGAGGAAAAAAACACACATAAATATAAGGGAAAATAAGTTGGATCGAATCATTGTTTTTCCTTTACTTGTTTTCTTCACTGTAGTAGGTAAAAAGACTCATAGAATTCCCACCACTAGGAATGCAGGAAACACCTACTTTAAATGAAATGGAAGGCATTACTATTAGCTGTATTTTCAGATGAGGTAGCTGAGATTTGGAAAAATTAATGGTCTAGCTTGTTCATTTATACAAGTAGTAAGTGACAGAGTCAGGACTTAGAAGACCAGATTAATTTCCAATGCTCCTTCTGATACACAAGAAGCATCCCTGCCAACATTATACTAGCAAGGAATGGAAGAATTGGGAGCAACTGGCACATCCTAGAAATGGTTTAGTAGTCAGCATTATCTTGTGCTCAGAAAAGAAAGTGTAAATGCAGGCTGTACTTCTGAGGAAGATGGTGGAGTAGGCAGCTCCAGGACTCAGTCTTTCCACCAAAACAATTATTAAACCAGCAAGAACTGTCTGAAACAAATATTATGTACTTCCAGAAGCCAGAAGAACACTGTGCAGCATTCAGGGAAGGACAGGAGGAAGAGGCTGATAAATTAAGGTAAAGAACTTTAAATTGCTCTCTCTGCATGGCAGCTATCAGCACCAACCCCCAGTCTTGTGGCAGGTCACTGTGGAATCCTGTCCCTGGCTAGCTGCTGGTGACAGAAAGGCACCTAAAAACCCCCTTCCCCAAGAACAGGGGTGGACACTGTCAAGCACTGATCATGGCTTTTGATTAGCGAATTCAGATAGCTGGGTCCAGGCTCCGAGGGCAGATATTATTTCAACCCATCCAAAGGCAGCCATTGTTTCAACTTTGCCCAAACAGGGATGGAGTCAGTGGAGATTTAAAGATGCAGCACATCCTCAGGACTGGGGGGGACAGCTGAAGGCTGCATTTGCTGAGTAGGCAAGGAAAGCTCAGCTTTGGGGAGCCAGAGAAGTTTTGGGCACCCTCCCTGAGTCCCTCCAAGGGCACTTTGGATTGGGTCTACACCCCCTTCATGGGTCCCTGGCCTTATTTTGGTGGGAAAGACTGACTTGGGGAAGTCCTCTCCGGGGTGATCTTCCTCCCAGAATTTGCCCTCCAGGCAAAAGCAACATGAGACGTTGAAAGGACTGTAAAAACTATATGGGCAGACAGTCTAGGAGACAGGCCTACCAGATTCAAATACCTGGGAGTGGGAAATCTGTCTCCTGTAAACAGGGGTACTCCAAAATAACTAACAAGCAAAATACCAGGACAAGACAGAGGCCCAGAAAGACAGACGAAACCCTGTACACTGCATTCATCTTAGGCAGACCTTCCTGATAAGAAGGCTGAAATTCAAGAAAGTGCCTTATTACTAACTGGTTACAAAACCAGAAAAACAAGCATTCCATGGAAAAAATCCCAGAGTTAACATTTTAAAATATTAAAATGTGCAGTGTGCAAAAAAGGGTACAAGGCAAAAAAAGAAACAAGACATGAGGCTCATCCAAAAGAAGTGGATAAAAATACAGAAAACACCAATGAAGACAAGAATGTGGACATGCTGAATGGAGCCTTTAAAAAAATGATCTTATAAATGCTCAAGGAGATGATGGAAAGTACAGAGAAAGAACTAAAGGATATCGGGAAAAAATGAATATACAATATGAGATTCTAAGTAAAGAGATAGAAATTTTAAAAAGGAACCAAACATAACTACTGGAGTTGCAGACCACAACAACTGAAATGAAAATAGTTAAAGAGGGTTTCAAGAGCAGGTTGGAGCTGGCAGAAGAAAGAATCAGTGAACTTGAAGACAAGACACTGGAAATGAGTCAGGCTGAGGGAGGAAAGAAAAAAGAAACATTAAAAGCAAAAATAGCCTAAGACAGCTATGGGAAACAATCAAGCACATCATTATATGCATTATGAGAGTCCAAGAAGGAGAAGAAAGAGAGAAAGTGGCAGAAAATATAGTCACTGAAATGATGACAGAAAACTCCTCAAACTTAGCAAAAAATGTGAGTGTGGTCATCCAAGAAGCTCAGATAACACCAAACAGGATAAACATGAAGAAAAATATATCCTGTCACGTATTGATTACACTATCAAATGCAAAGGACAAGGAGAGAGTTCTGAAAGCTGCAAGAGAAAAGCAACATTATGTACAAGGGTGACCCAATTAGATTGAGTGCCTCTTTCTCATCAGAAACCAGGGAGGCAAAAAAGCCGTGGATTGAAATACTTAAAGTGCTGAAAGAAAACAAATGCCAGACAAGAATCTTATATCCGGTGAGATTTTTTTTCTAAAATGAGGGAGAGAGTAGGCTCTGGTTCCCAGTGCCTCCCCCGCCACTCCCCCTCCCTGCCTCCTGCACCTGCCAAACTTGATGGACCCTAGCCTGACACAGCAATTACCCCTCTCACTTTCCCATGCGTCCCTCCTCCCCCACAGGACACTGCACCCCTGGAGCACACTGCTCAGCATGCCTCTTCCTGCCTTCCTATCAGGGCTGGGTGCCGTGCTTGCTCTCCATGTTCCCTTCCCCTTGACCACCCCCTCGCCTCCACCATGAACAACCTGAAGCTGGATGGGAAGCACAGCACCAGCATGGGCACCAGCTCAGTCACGCGCTCTGGTAGTGCTCTGGAGAAGGAAGTCCATCAAACTCAGAGAACTCTACCTGCTCTTCTGGCCATTCAAGGGGTATGAAGGATCCCTGATCAAGCTCACATCAAGACAGCCCGTTAGTTTTGTGATCTTTGACAGCCGGGCAGGAGAAGCAGCAGTATTCACTGTGAACAGTATTCACTTTGATCCTGAGAACCTGCAGACTCCGAGGCTGGTGTTTGCCAAACTAATACCGAAATGGCGAAGAACAAGCGAATGGCAACACCAAATCCCACCAATGTTCACCCCATGCTGGGGCTTTACTGACCCTGGCATTCCCAGAAACCTGGGCCCCCTAACCTGTGTACACCACAGAATTGACCCCAGCTCTCACACATGCTGCGTTCACCTATCAGCCACCACTGCTGCCACCACTGCTGACCTACATGCTTAGGTGTGCTGGTACCCTTCCTCAGACACCTCCCAGCAAGGATGGAAATATCGGCAGTTCTGTTAGTTCTTCAGGCTCATCATTGTAGCTTGAAGCTCCTGCCCCACAGGGTTGGGGGGGACGACTCCTGGGAGTCAGTTCTGGGAATCTGGAGCCCCTGCTGTCCCCAGGTAGCCTGTGGAGAGCTACTTCTCCCTCCAAAGACTTGAAATTTTAAGCTTGACTCAGTTGACTGCTTCCTGTTTCCTTTCTCTCCTCTTCCTCAGTCCTGGCCTGCCCCACAGCATTTCCCTCCAGCTTGGAGGCCTCAGTGGGACTGAGCAAGGCTTGACCTCCCGTCCAAACTTGCTCCTATAGCTCCATCTAAAGGAAACCAGGCATTTAATTTTGCATGTTTTCTGACATAAATTAAGACACACACTTATATATATTTGAGTGTACAGTTTGTTCTCACATTGGTGTCACTATAGCAACAGGTCCTGGCTACAAATGGTTCACCATTCCTGTCCCTCACTCCTCATCCCTCCCCTACACCCACAACCCCACCCAGTGAGTGCACTGCTCTCAGCACTGCAGCTGCTCTGCCCTGATGGCCCAGTGCCCCCACCCCCCACGTACTTTCAGGCTGGACAGAAACAACAAAAACCCAACAAATGTAGTGTATTATCTTTTCCATTTCAAATCAGGGTCCTCTGCTTCCTTCTCCTCAGTTGGGCCAACAACTCTAAGGAAATTAATTCTTTCTCTGCCTGCTCTGTTTACCTCTCCCCAGCACACTCCACTCCTGCCACTGGTCCTCTTTCCAAACTTCCCAAACTGAAAAAAAAAAAAAGTATTTTGTATCCTGTGTAACAAAATATTTATCCATCATAAAGGATTTTTCATGTGTGTGCAATTAATTATTAAAGAGACATTGATTGCGCTGTCAGATAAGTTTAATGTTTAGTTTGAGGCATAAAGAAGAAAAAAGTTTCTATTCTTCAACAATGAGCCTTTCTACCAGGCATTAGTTTAAGTAAAATGAAATGAGGGGAAAAACTGTACAATTTTATCTTGTTTTGTGAGCATATCAGTTCTTTACCTTTAGCTGCAGCTGTGACTGTCTTGTTTTCAGACTGGGGAAACTAGGAGGCTGTTGTAATTGCTGGTCCTGTGAGATTGTGAAACTGGATAATATATGAAACAAAAAAAAATAAAAGAAATCATCTAAAAAATGATGGAGAGATTAAGATATTCGCAGATAAAGCTGAAGGAGTTCATTACTGTTAGACTTACCCTACAAGCAAAGAAAGCTAAGGGAGCTCTTCAGCCTGAAAAGAAAGGACACTAGACAGTGTTCAAAGCAGCATAAAGAAATAAAGACATGTGGGAAAGGTAACCACATTGTATTTATTTGTCCCTCAAAACTGTTTTTGACTTAAAGTCTATTTTAGCTGATATTCATATAGCCACCCCATCTCTCTTGTAGTTCTAACTTACGTGGTATGTCTTTTTCCATCCTTTCACCATGTATCTTTGACTTTAAGGTGAGTCTTTTGCAGACAGCATATAGTTGGATCATTCTTTTTTGTCCATTCTGCCAATCTCTGTGTTTTGACTGAAGAATTTAGTCCATTTACATTTGAAGTCATAACTGATAATACTGACTTTCTACTGCCATTTTTCTATTTAGCCTTTGTAAGTCTTATACCTTTTTTGTCCCTCACTTCTGTTAAAAACTACTTTTATAATTATTTGCTTTTTTGTGTTGTACCATATTGAGTGCCTTCTCATTTCTATCTGGATATATTTTCCATCTATTTTCCTTATGGTTACCTTGGGGTTAAAATTTAACATCCTAAATATTCATATTTGATTTGATACTTCAATAGCTTGCACATATACTTTTCCTATACCCCTGTCCGCCCCCTCCCCACCATTTTTTGTTCTTCTTAGCAATATCTTCCTACATTGTATTCCATATCATAGATTTATTATTATTTTTTATGTATTTGTATTTTAGCACGTGTAGGAAGTAGGAAGTAGTTTGTTTGAGGGACAGAAGGAGAGGTCCCAGAGGCTGGAGGCGGGAATAAGTGGAGCAAAGAGGCCCCAGAGAGGCTAGGCCCATGGAGCAGCTCAAATCTGAAGAGATGAGGCCTGGAGGAGAGGGGAGAGATGAGCAGACCAGCATTTTGCCCTGTCACATGCCTGATTGCCCATAGCTGCAAACTGGTGAGACAGCATCTCTTGATGATGCCTTAATTTGGACACTTTCATGGCCTAAGAACTGTAAGCTTTTAACCTAATAAATTCCCAATATGAAAGCCAACACATTTCTGGTATATCAAATCAGAGACCTAACCTCAAAACTAGAAGAACTAGAAAAAGAAGAGCAAACTAAACCCGATGTAAGCAGAAGAAAGGAAATAACAAGATTAGAGTAGAGATAAATAAAATAGAAAACAACAACAACAACAAAAAATAGAGAGGTGCAACAAAACCAAAAGTTGGTTCTTTGAGAAGATCAATAAGGATTACTAGCCTGACAAAGAAAAAAAGAGAGAGGATATAAATAACGAAAATCAGAAATGGAAAAGGAGACATTACTACTAACCCCAATGAAATAAAAAGGACTATACGAGGATACTATGAACAACTGTATGCTAGTAAATTAGATAACCTGGCTGTAAGAGATGAATTCTAAGAAAACACAAACTACCTATATTGAATCAAAAAGAAATAGAAGCTCTCAACAAACCAATTACAAATTGTGACAGTTTAAGATTATTTTATGAATCCCCCAAAGAGAAAGATTATGCTTTTAAACTAATCTATTCCTGTAGGTATGATACCATTTTATTGTATTAAATTTGATTGAAGGCCCTTTGATTAGATTACTTGATTACTTTAGGGCTTTTGATTGGACTATGTAAATGACATATAACTCAGGTTTAGTCTCTGTCCTCTTGCTGGATCTGATATAAATGGATACACAAAGAGAGAAAGACACACAGACACAGAGAAAAAGGAAACCACCATATTTGATCCTGCCACATGAGAGAGGACTAGAGGATCACTTAAATACAATGCCCCCAAGAGGCTGGGCCTATGGAGCAGCTCAAGAAGAGACAAGCCTTATGTCTGATAATTGATGGCTGAACTCCAGGAACTGGGCTCTGAGAGATGATAGATTGGGGGGTGGGGGGGCGGGACAGAGACCTTGGCAGAGATCGGC
>JAQZBX010039057.1:0-23179 GCA_029593785.1 Cabassous unicinctus
ATGAGATCCTGGGTTCAGCACCTGACCCCAACCTCAAGAAAACATCAAACAAATATATAAATAATAGGTAGAATAATAGAAGAAGTGGGTAAGTGGACAAGGAATAAATTGAACATAGAAAAATAAAGAGTGGAGAGAGGAAGGGGCAAAATAAAACAGGAAAGATAGAGGGCTATATATGACCAAAGGAAGAGAGCTGTTTGAAAGATTCCAGCTCATCTTGCAACGTCTGCCTGAGTTTGAATTTTACAAGAATGAGGTTCAAAAGAATCAAATGAGTAAAAATATTAGGAAGAGAGAGAAGGTATTTGTTAGGGAGATAATTACAATAAAAGTGATATTTATTTCTTATATTATAACAAAATCCAAAATAAATACAAAGTTGTCATTTCCCATCCAAGGAAATTATGAGAAGAAACTTCACCACAGTGACTGAATTTATTCTCCTTGGACTCACCGACAGCCTGTAATTGCAGATCCTCTTTTTTGTGCTGTTTCTGGCAGTTTACATGGTCACAGTGGCAGGGAATCTTGGCATGATTGTCCTCATCCAGGTCAGGGCCCGGCTCCACACGCCCATGTACTTTTTCCTGAGCCGCTTATCCTTTGTGGATCTGTGCTTCTCTTCCAATGTGACTCCAAAGATGCTGGAGATTTTCTTATCAGACACAAAATCCATTTCGTATGCTGCTTGTCTGGTGCAGTGTTACCTTTTTATTGCCCTGGTGCATGTCGAGATCTATATCTTGGCTGTGATGGCCTTTGATCGGTATATGGCCATCTGCAGCCCTCTCCTTTATGGCAGCAAGATGTCCAAGAGGGTCTGCACATCTCTTATTGTGGCACCTTATGTGTATGGAGCACTCACCGGGCTGATGGAGACCATGTGGACCTACAACCCAGCTTTCTGTGGCCCCAGTGAAATTAACCACTTCTACCGTGCTGACCCTCCGCTGATTAAGCTCGCCTGTTCTGACACCTACAACAAGGAGTTGTCAATGTTTGTTGTGGGTGGATTCAACCTTTCCTTTTCTCTCCTCATCATCCTTATTTCCTACCTTTATATTTTTCCTACTATTTAGCTCCTCAGAGGGAAAGCGCAAAACTTTCTCTACCTGTGGCTCCCATCTGACAGCTGTCACCACATTCAATAAACCCTTTTCTTCATGTATTTCAGAACCCCCTCAAAGGAATCTGTGGAACAGGGAAAAATGGTTGCCATGTTTTATACCACAGTTATCCCTATGTTGAACCCTATGATTTATAGTCTTAGAGATAAGGACATGAAAGAGGCATTATCCAAAGAACTGCTCAGGAAAAAATTACTTTTTTAAAAAACTCTCTCTTTTTTTGTCCAAAATCTTTTTCTAGACTCTTCCTTAATATTCAGGACAGATTTGATGGTGAAATGTGAAAAAAGATGCACCAAGGGATCTATGTGTCCTTTTTACAGAACTTAAATAGATAAATATTCTAAGTATGTAAACCAAAAATTTGATCACAAATGTTTTCATATCGTAGTAATCATTTATGTTGTTCATTAAATATTTTTATTTCTTCGCTTTTTCAGGCCCAGTAGTTAACCTCTGGCTTCCTTTGTGTTATCTGGGGACATGTGCTTACTTGTGGACAATGAGTTGGATTTGAGTTCACATGTGTTGCTTCTCAGTTGAGCATTTGTGATCAGAATATCATCAGGTTGTCTTTTAAAAAAATTATTTTCATGTTGAACAGCAACTCTTAAGATAGTGGCTGCTCAGGCAGCATAGTTTCTTGAGTGAGGAGAGATGGATTAGAGTCTTCAGACAACTCACATCAAACATGTAGGATGGGTGAGAAATATACCTTTGTTTATGTAGACTACTACAATATATCAAGTTTGGCAATCATGAGAAGAGCCTGAATGTATTAGGGGAGACTTGCTTCTTTCCTACCACATCATGGTTCACCCACACAGATTTTTAAAAACAGTGGTAATATCATACTTTAATTATCTGTGTATGCCTCTGTACATGAAAGAACTTCTTGAAGAAAGAAGCCATGTCCTTTTATCTCTTTATCTTTACCAACATAGCATAGTGTATGATAAAGAGATGGTGCTAAATTCACATTGTTATGAATTTGTCAACCTGTTTCTTTCTATCACACTATACAAATGTTGTTATTTTTTTTTAATAAAGAACTTCATTATGATTTTGAACCTAAAAATTAGCTTTAGCCAATTACACACTTTTTCTCTGAAACTCCTTTCTTTCATCCGAACATGTAATCAAGCCAGAATAGTAGATGATCACTTTGCTTTAGTAAAATCATGTTCAAACTCCTTATCATATTCTACAGGTCATAAAAGGTCTGTTGCAAACTCAATGAGGGGAGTCTTTTCTTATCAGAAATATGAGAAAATAATTTAATTGGTGTCAGACAGGAGTGATCCCAAATTGTGTGTCTATTTTCAATGAAAATATAAAGACAGATAAAAGTATATGTTGAACTATAGTGAAAGGATTTCAGGGAACTAATTCTGAGCAAGAAGTATCTGTAGCAATGCATCTACTTGGAGATCCATTTAATGTGCTAGGTAAGAAGCACATATGTATAGTATTATATCTTTTTTTTTATTTTAGTAGCTTTATTTCAAAATGTGTGAATGATTTCCTTTGTAATTTTATTTTATGAATTTAAAAAGATTATTCTTGTGAGGACGTGTTGGTGTGGGTGTGATGTATTTATTAAATAGTACACAGTATAGTGTGGACTTAGTATGATTTTTATTTTGATGCAGCATATTCAGAGTGCAGTGGATAACTCCCTGCAAAAAATATTGATAATGATGGCAGAGATGGTTTTATGATGCCATGGGAAAACTCGAATTTCTAAATGTATGCCAAAAATGATCGTTTGAACAGATGTTGAACCATGTTAGGTTATCAGGTATTGAAATTACAGGAAAGTTGTAAAATGTAATTTTGAATAATCCTAACTTTTAATTTAAAGACATGCTGATGTTGAGTGTCATAAAACTATCTGCTGCTACATTCTGAGAAGGGATCTGTGGTTTTCACCTGACTGGCAAAGGCATCCGTGGAACAAAAAAGGTTAAGAACCCCTGTCTTAAGGGATAATCTAAGCGTACCTTGAACCCAAAACTGGGAATAATCAACCCGAGCTGTTTGACAGGACAAGAACTCTGCCCAAAAATTGCTTGATAGCTGCTTTTTGCTAAGTGCCAGGACCCCTTCAAGCAGCACATATTTGCCTTTCTTCTACGAAGCAAGGTGGGGTGTGCAACTGCTATCTGCGGACCCTGACCCCAACAGTTTTTGGCACTACTGGGAAAATCTTCACAGTGGGATCTCTTCCCCTGCTCTTCTGGAACTTTCATGCTCTGTAAGTTAGAAGTGGTCATTTGATGAAAGTTTGTTTTGTGTCTGAAACTGTGTCCCCAGGTGCCCCATATTGCTGGCTATGATTTGAGGTGTTGGGGACCAGAAAGAACGCCACTTCTGCTCCACCAGGGAGGATGAAGCATGGGTATCAGCCAACACACATTTACTAGGACCAGGCAAGCTCCAATCCCAGAAAACAATACACTTTGAGTTCAATAAAAAATAACTGTGAGCTATTGGTTCATAAACTCCTTTTGGAAGCATGAATAAAAATTTGGGGTCATTTTGTCTCTTATCCATCCAAAGATGCATGACACCTCTTAAAACATTCTCAGCAACTTTTCTGTTAGCAAATTATTTTCTTCACATTGCAACAGAATAGTGTGGTGGGTAAAAGATTGGTTTTGACATTATCTGTACCTGGGTTGAATCTGTCTTATTACTTACTTATTATTGACTTGGTAGCCTTAGAGAAGTTGACTCTCAGCATCAGTTCATTCAGTTGAAAAGTGTGGGTAATGGCACTCATGTCATGTTTTTGTGTGTGTGAATATCAAATATTATTTATAAAGTACCATTTCTCTATTACATTTTGAAGTATATCTTCTGTGGGCTAAATTTTTGACTCAATTTCAGTAAATATATTGAAACATAGGAGGCATGATAGAAACAATATGTTATATGTTATTCAGTCATTGTTGTCACTGGCATGATATCAATCTTTTCCTTCTATGATCTGTCATAGCACTTTGTGTTTCTCTTCTAAACATTTATCATTTATACCTAGTATTATATAATTACCTATCTTAGGCATCTCGTCAATGTGCAAAATCCTTTATATGCAAGATATCTTTTTCATACACATTATGCAGATTAAACCTCCTTGAATTTTTCCCTTTGTATGTATTCTATGTGAATTGTTAAAGATCAAACTATATAGGAAATATGTCAGAGATAGTGAAGTGATGAGAACAATTATGTGAATTAGTTTCATGTGAAGTTAAGAGTGTTTCAGAGTACCTTAGGTTTGGTCTTGAGCATTGTCTAAAGTACTACCAGAGTTCCCGTAGCAGAAAATTGGATTGAACTCCAGTAAACTATAAAACATAGTTGTTTTTCCTATTATCCTGATTCAAAGAATTACAGTGCTACCAATTAGTATCTTCCCTTCTGAGAGTATTCTACACTGTGATACCATTTCTAATTGCTTCTTTTTTACTCCTTTGAAAATCTTCCTGAGATAACTTCTGAGGTCAATAATTTGGGTATAAATCCTCCAGCCCTGTCTAGAATTTGATCTTTGAGCTCATCAAGAAAGCACTTTTCTTTTTACAGGTAGGAGGGGAAATAGGTTTGTATATTAGTTTTCAATATCTGGTCATTTATTTATTCCCTTCATTAAATCATGTAACTTTTAGATAGGAATATATTGAAATAGGTAGTTAGGGGGAAAATTTGCTCAGACAATTCATTTTACATGAAATAAATCTAGAGGGTGATCAATAAGCTGTTTTTCACTATTATGATACTATCATAAAACATACACTGTATGGGTCCCCAGCACACGTTTTCACTGCATTTGTTTCCCAAAATCCTTTTTAGGTTTTCCCATTTCCTTAATATCTTGGTGTCTGATGTCACCATGCTCCACAAGAAAAGGACAAATTAGAATAATTTAGGGCTATGTAGCTCCATTAGCCATTTTCAAAATGTTCTAGCTTGTAAGAAGTAAGTAAGAGCTCAAATAGGCATTTTTTGGTGACCACTAAACTTTTTAGAAAGTAGTCTCTTAGTTTGAGTATGTAGAGATAAGAGAGTTGGAGGAAAATTCTTTAAGGACATTTTGGATTCCTTACTTTTTTGAAGTTCTTTTTTCTTTTCCAGTACCCTTTTACTATTTAGGACCTGGATTTTAACAAGTGATCCTTGTGCTCCTAGGAATTCTTCTTTTCCATAATATTGTTCTTTTTCTTTTGATTTTCCTTTTTCAACCAAGACCTTTGAAATACTGATCCTGGTCAAAGAATTAAATCGGGTCCAGGACCTTATAACAATATGTTGATGAAGAAGATGCTTACCCTGTCTTGCTAAGCTGCACATGTACTTGCAGAATCATTCCTAGTTATCAAAGCCACTGACTGCATGTAATTATTTCTGGGTGTATTTTTTGTCTCCCAAGAGCAATCTGACAGTCCTCCCATGGTCCGTATTATTAGTCTCTGTTTACCATAGATTTGCAATTCTAGAATTAAAATATGTCTAGTGATCATGGTTTCCACTAAAAACTGCAAGTACCTTTGACCAATGAGACATCATTTTAGAGTGAGAGATTAGAGGTTGTGACCTGAGCAAAGCTGGAAGCTCCTTAGAGACTAAGTCAGTATCAGAATCCAGGTTTTGGTATGAAGCCCTTACTCAAGGGCTCAGAGTGACAGCTGGGTCACGATTCCTAGGCACTATCCTGCATCCTTGGCCTGAATCTCTTCTTGTACTTTACAGTTAAAGCACTGATACTTTGGTCTTGACTCTCACTCCTCCATCTCTTAACTTTGATAGGACATGAGTCTCTATCATCTGTACTTCAAAGGGAAGTCTAGTTCGGGCTTCTGTTTTTATTCACGTCTTTCTTCTTGTTCTGTAGTGCCAGTCACTGATGCAGAATAAGGAGGCAATAATAGTAAGTAAATTGAATTTAAAAATTTTGCTAACAGTTATTTTTCCAGAAGCAGTCCATTCAACTGAGAGGAAACAATGACTTTTCTGGGAAAGTAACATATTACAGAGGAAGAATGGTAGACAGGAAGCAAGAATTTTTGATTCCTTTCCTGGTTCCTGCACTCTGAGTGGTGAGATAGGACAACAATGTTAAACTTTCTGAACTTATTACTCACCTAACTGAACCTATTCTCTCTCTCTTGTCTACCCTTTTACTTCTAGCATCCAGCATCATGTCTGAAACATAAAAGATGCCCAATAATTACTTGCTAGAAGCATGCATGCACAAATGAAAAATGCTTACAAGATTTTACAAATGAATTAAATTGTTTTCTGTACTATATAATTTCATGTACTAATATTTGTACAATTGTTGAAAGACTCTGTAATACTTACTAGCTAAGAAAATGGGATTTCAGATCAGAAGTCCCTTAACTACAAAATGAAATAATATAGTAACTGTTTCATAGCATTGTTGGAATTAAATGAGATAATGTAAAGCACTTTAGTATGGTGCCTACAAAATAAGAACTTATTAAATGCTGTTACTATTATTACCAATATCTCTTCAAGTAAGCAAGTAGTCGAGCCTCCTAGTTCACTGATATTCTTAAGGTGGTTAAAGAATAAAGTGGCACATTGATTTCCTGAACTATTCAGAAATTGTGAAAAGTTTTATACACCCTTCTGACCAATTCTGTGATATTGACATTTGCTGATATCAGAATTGTTCCATGGAAAAAAAATATTTAGCTGTAAATTTTTGTTCTAGACCTTTGCTAAACTACTGAAATGTGTTTGAAAATTAAAATTTGAAGATGCATGTGGGTATATAATGTTTTAACCTCTGTATAGTATGCATTTAATATAATTCGTGATAAATTCAGAAAAATATATATACTGTCTATTTAATTATCATCCATTAATATTTAAGGAATACACATGAAACACTACCCAGAATTTTAAACATGAATTCTCTGTTTGGTGTCAAGTAAAGATGCAATTACATTTTTCTCATTCTAATAATCAATTAAGCCAACAAAAATTTTTGAAATCATTTCAACCCTGATCTGGGGTTAAGAGAATAAGTTGAAGATATAGCAAATTTTACCGATAATGGACCTTGAATTTCAGATGACACAGAATGGTCTCAAAGGTTAGAGTAAGATGAAAGTAGGCAAGAATCTATAGGAACAGAGCCTGATGGCATTTAGAATAGAGGAGACAAGGGATGAGTTGGGAGGCTGGGCTTTCTTGCGTGACTGCCATAAATAAAGATGAAAAGTATAATGAGATAAGTCCTTGAGGCTTCTAAGCAGATGATGGTACTGAGACCCTGAGCATTGAGGAGTAAGGGAGGATCAGATTTATGGATGTATCTCTTCATCCCAGATGTCTGTGTTAGAAGGCAAGAGGAAATACGGTCTTCATTCCAGTGTTCAGGTTCTTTGTTGCTCCCTGTTGCGGAAAGAAAGATTTTTCTTAAAATGTGCATAGTGACATTTGTTCAAAGATTTGCAACATCTGGCGAAGATGGCTTAAGCATATGCATCCCAAGTTCACCTCTTTTTACCAGCCTTTCTTCCTTTTTAAATATAAACATTTAAGACTATAAACTTCTCCATTAATGCCTTTTATCAATGAATCAAACTTTTATTACATAGTATTTTAATTATGATTCAGTTCTAGTCATTTATAAATGCCTGTTATGATTTATTCTTTGACATATAGGTTATTCAGTTTTTTTTCATTGCCAAAACATGGCAATTTTATAATTTGACTTTATAATTTTATTAGGTTCCAACTTAATTGTGCAGTGTGATTGCAAACTACAGTTTGAAGATAGCCATTTTTGAAATCTGTTTATAATTGTTTGTGATAATTTTTGTAAATGTTTCATGTAGTCTTAGGAAAAATTCATATTTTCTTATTTTTGTAGGCAGAATTTTTTATTTCCATGAACTATATAGCTAGCTAACTGATTATTCATCTCCTCTAAATTTTTATTTTTTCATCTGATAATTATTAATAAATATTCTAAACTGCTGTGTTGAGAGCCCCCATTCTAATGGCTTATTTCTCAATCACATTTTACATTTTAAGGTTGTTTTGTTTTGTTTTTACACAGAAGTTTAGAATTTGCATATCTACTTGATGAACTACATATTTTATCATTATACACCAGCCTTATCTATTCTTAATAATGCTTTTGGTCTAAAAGTCTTTTTTCTCTGATATTAATCTTACCAAGCAAGCTTTATTTTGATTAATGCTGTCTATTATATACTTTTTCATCATTTTACTTTTTTTTTTCCCATGTCTTTATGTTTTATGAATATCTTTTAAAAATATCTTATCAGGATTTTGTTTTTAAAATACATTTTGAAAATCTGAGTTATATTGATATAATTGGAATTGCTTCCACTATATCCATTTGCCATTCTATTTCTAAACTTAATTTTTCTTTGGTCTCACTTTTTACAGATTGAGATTTTTATTTAATAGTCTCTCTACTGGTTAGGAACGTATATTTTGTTCCTATTCTTCAGTTTGTTACTCTGAGAGTTTTACCATGCACATCTAACTTAAATTATCTCAAATTAATATCTGAATACTTTTTATAAAAATATTTGCATTTTAGAAGGCTTCAACTTTGATGATTTAACTCTGTAATTATGACGTTGTTTTGCAGTGTTCAGGTTTCTGTCCTTTCATAAACACCACATTTTTGAAATCATCATCATCATCATATTTGCCATTACTATTATTTACCCAGGCAATATTCATTTGGCTTTACATATAAATTTATGATATTATTTGTATATTTTTCCTTTTTTTTCATCTCAAGCCATTTATCTTGGTTTATTTTCCTTTTTCCTGAGGTATACTATTTAGATTTCTCTTCCTTCCTTCCTTCCTTCCTTCCTTCCTTCCTTCCTTCCTTCCTTCCTTCCTTCCTTTTATTTTTTAAAATAAATTTTAGATTGCATTAATATTACATAAAAAATATAAGGGATTCCGATATGCCTCACACCCTTCTTCTCTCACAATTTTCCTCATTAACAACCTCCTTCATTAGTGTGGTACATTTGTTAAAATTCATGAACACATATTGAAGCATTGTAACGAACCATGGATTATAGTTTACATTGTAGTTTACACTTTGCGCAATTTTGTAAGTTATAACAAGATATATAATGGCCCGTATCCATCATTGCAACATTGTTTTTAATTCAAGTCTTGGTGGTCATTTTTCAAATCTTTACTTCATACCATTCTGTTGTTAGAGGGCTGTTCGATAAACATTTGTTGAATGAATGAATTTTCTTGGTGCAATAATACTTTGTATTCTTTTAGATTATATTTCTTCTTGTATATATAAATATTTGTTTATTTATATATGCACACAACACACACAGGCATAGAGCACACTTGAGTTTTGTGGCAATGGCATAAAAGCCAATCAGACCATTGGGTGTTTTGGGTATACTAATAGGAAAGAGGTATAGATTTAGAACCTGAAAATGAATTTTGCATCTTCTAGAGTGATTAAGTTAATTCCATTTATCCTAATGAATAACTGTCCATATAAAGGGATTGCATGACTCAACACTATCAAGGAGAAAGTACTCCTAACCAGGGACTGTAAAGATAGATCTGGGCAGCAGCAATGTATTAAGGTTGGGATGAATTGGAAAAAGAGACCAACTTAAACATATGCTTAAACTTCAAAAAATGACTATAAATATTCCATATAGATTATAAGTATCTATGAAGGAGCATAAAATTATGCTCAAGACTAGCCACAAATTGAATAAAATGGGATGTGCAAATGGAAGAGAATGGTTACAATTACATGCTATCAATATGAAATTGTCCAAAATATGACTAGTTTACACAAGTACCCAAACAACCAGGTTATAAAACAAACTGGGCACACCACGATGACACCACCACCACCAATCACAGCAACAAATACATAAATAAAACTTCTCTTTGGGTTCCAAACAATGGTTTAGACTTGTTGAGATACATAGAAGATCAGCAGATCACTGAACAGGGAAATATGAGATAAGGTCTGTTGTTGGTTCGGTGCTTGCCGTTGGATAAGTCTCTTCCCACTCTGGGATTCAGTTTCTCCATTTTCACAATGAGGAAATTTATCTAGGCTCTCTTTAAAATCCTTTCTAACCATATACGTGTCTATGTACATATAAGAAGAACTGCAGAGGGTTCTACACCTTTCTAAATTTCTCTTATAATTTCTCATTTGACATAGCAGTTATGTAGTTTTAATTTTAATTTCCCAAAATATGGCGATACTTTTCTAATTTTGTCATTAGTGTCCAACTTAATTGTCAATTGTCACAAAATACAACCTGAAATAAAATCATTTTTGACAAAATTTTAGACTTGCTTTTGCATATCTGCCCATAACTAATTACAGAAATACTACTGAGATATATAACTAAAACACTCTGAATCTTTATATACAAAGTACAATATTTAACCATGTTTTCAATGATTTTAAAAAAATTCTTATTTCTCTTTAGATAATAAAACCAATGCCTCACATATGAGACAAAGAAATGTTCAGAAGAAACTACGCAGAAGTGAAAGAATTTATTCTCTTGGGTTTAACAAGCCATCCGTAGTTGCGAGTTGCCTTCTTTGTGCTCTTCCTTGTAGTTTACTTTGTCACTGTAGTAGGAAAATTTGGCATGATTGTTTAAATCAAAATTGATTCTAGACTTCACACCCCCATGTACTTTTTTCTCTCAAGTTTGTGTGTTCTAGATCTGTGTTTCTCTACAAATGTCACTCACAAAATGCTAGAAAATTCCCTTTCTGAAAAGAAGAGCATCTCCTATGCAGTGTGCTTGGTGCAGTGCTGTACTGACATGGCTCTCATCCTTATGGATCACTGCATGTTGGCTATCATGGCCTATGACCACTACATGGCCATCTGTAACCCCCTGTTCTACAGCAGCAATATGTCCAAGAGTGTCTGTGCCCACCTGGTCATTGTCTCTTATGTCTATGGCTTCCTCCTCAGTGTGATGGAAACTTTGAGGAACTACAACCTCTCCTTCTGTGGTGCTAATGAGATTAACCATTTCTACTGTGCTGAACTTTTCCTTATCAAACTGGCATGCTCTGACACCTATAGCAAAGAGTTGTGGATATACATAGTCGCTGGCTACAACAACTTTCAGTCCCTCCTGGTCATTCTCACATCCTACATGTTCATTCTTGTGTCCATCCTCAGAAGCCGTTCAACAGAGGGAAGGGAAAAAGCTTTCTCCACCTGTGGCTCCCACCTGACAGTGGCCACAATCGTCTATGTGACCCTTTCTGTATGCATTTGAGACGTCCTACAAAGGAGTCTGTGGAGCAGAGCAAAATGGTGGTTGTGTTTTATACCACGATTCCCATGCTGAACCCCATAATCTATGGCCTCAGGAAGAAGAATGTGAAAAAGGCATTGCTAAAAGCAATAGGGAAACAAAAATTGGTAAAATAAAAGCTTGAAGTTACCGTTAAAAAAATCCTGAAGTGGTGTTTGCTGTGATATTATTCAGTTATACATTACATTTTAGGCTATTGGTGCACAATACATTTCTGACTTTGTTAAACAACTAACTGGATTGAAATCACAGAATTTAGTAGTCAAAAATGAGAAGGATAGGAGGTACCATTTAAGCAGTTTGTTATCATTCCTGATTGTATTAAATAGTGTCACTTCTTGTAAGAAATAGTCACTTAAACATTGTAGGGTTTTTGTTTCCATTGTTTTTTTGGTCAGACAAGAAGTTTGGAGGCAGGTATTCCCTGACTTGTAAACCAGAGTTATTAGGTTATGTTGCTAGACTCCTTACATCTTGTTTTATATTGACTATAGCTTATGTTCTCAAAGTTACTTCATGATCCAAAATGACTGCTAGAGAGCCAAACTGTGCACATGTCATTCAGATGCACTAAATATCTGCTTATATCTCATTGGCTAAAACTTAATCACATTTCCATACCTCCCTGAAAAAGGGACTTGGAAATGTATATTCAAAGACACTGTGGACCAGAATAAAAAATGTGTGTTTTATATCTAAGGATCGAGCTACCTCTACCATCCACACCACTGGTGAATAAATGTCTAAAATTACATGGGAGGAAGGCATTTAAGGTAGCTTTCCTGGGAAAACAGGAAGGTGAATTCACGCATGAAAACACACTCACATACACATGGATCCAATCTAAGCTGTTCTCACTTCAATGCTTCTACTTTGTTAATAACACATAACTCAAACTTTTGATTTGTTTTCAAGTTAAGATCTCATGACAACCTCTCCCCATCAGTAAAAACACTTTCAATTAACCTTTCAGTGTAAATCTTTCTCCATGTTTTGATATTTTAATTGCTTGCTAGGATTAAAGAAATTTGAAATCAGAAATATCATAGACACTATCTGACCTGAAAGCTTTATATATTGATGAGTAGAGTTGAACCTAGAAACTTTCCCATAGGGCTAGACTGAAGTTGTCCATTGTTCTATCTTTGAATGAAGGTTTGTGTTTTTTATGTACTTAAAGTGATGACATAACCTTGAATGCCTGAAAGTCTTGCTGCATACTGTATCCCATACACAATTTTAATAACCAATATTTTTTCTTTTTAAGAATATTTCAGTCTTACCCGATCCCAATTTAAGTAATTTATTGCTATACCACTTTCAGTTGTGAAAATGTTTCAAATATGAAGTATTTTATTCCCATATGGGAGGGATTTGGATACATGCTAAAGCTTCCATAAGAATTTTTGAGTAAATTCCCTTTTAAAATATTTTTTCAAATAAATTATATATTTTCAGAGGTCCAGTATTAAAATCAAATAGACTTTTCTTACGTCATCAAAAATGTCTTGCTCATCTACTATTTTGTGGAATTGTTCTAAGGGTATCTGGCTGTGTTAGAAATTAAGATTATATAGAAGACATAATTTTACTTAACATTTTCTTCCTTTTCTTTTCAAGGATCATTTTAACATATAGAAACTACTTTTAAAAGTTGCTTCTTTAAAATTATTTTATAGACCATTTTATTTAGGTATTATGCACAGTTGTTTAGATATAGACGTGGGTAGTGAAGTTCACTCGTATGTCACGTAAGGACTTACTGCCATTTTGACTTTCCACTCATTTCTTTACCATCCTAGCATCTGAGACTCTAATATAGTGTTAGTAACATTACCACATACCTGCACCTTTAGGCTGTTAGAGCATGGTCAAAACTGCTAGCCCTAAATCAACAAAGAGCATGAGTACACTATAATTTTCTTACTTAATTTCTTTATCAGTTAATATAATTATTTAAAATATCTTAGCAATAAAGGCAAGAGTAAGTTGTAATTCACATATGAGGAAAAGTCTTGTGATCTTTACGGATATTTTTATGACATGATTCTTTACAAATATAAAACCCTCTTGTGCCACAAATTTCAAACTCAGGAGTCAAGAAAGAGTAGAATTCAAGTTACATAGTTGGCCTGAGAAACACATTATACAAATCTTTAAATACTGAACAAAGAAACATATATATTTGGAATCACAGAATGATTTATTGTATGATGTGGGAAGAAAAATCTAGCAGAAGAGAATTTGAATGATATTCCAAAACTGGCCAGGCCCAGTGATGCTTCCTATCTCATCTAGCCATGCATCATGAAAGTTAAGGGAAGCACAAGGCAGTAATTCATATGTAATAGCATCAATATTTTGTTAAATTAATATCAACCATCAAAAAATAGCCATCAATTCAATAAATAAGTTTTTGGCTTGTAAACAAATCTACCAGTATAAGTACAACTTACCAAATTGTGGATTGTTTTTGCTTACAAGAACACTGTTAACAGACACTTCCCATTTTTAAGCTGATGACTACCTTTATAGGATGAATCTATTCCCCACTCATTGGAAGATGAACATTATACTTTATTTCAAAGACTTTGTGTTTTCATATTAATGGGATATAGTGTTCAGGGATTTATGAAGGTTTATTAAAATCTTATTGACTGATAGGTGGATAGAAAGCACAAACAGTCTTGCTTTGTAGGTATCATTAAATATTCTGTTTAGTCAATGCTAGTTAATATTATAAAATTATATATTATATACATATCAGGCAAGGAAAAAGGAGCTCAAACAATAAGCAATGGATGATAAAGGTCAGTTTATTAAAACATCTAGAAAAATCCCCTAATTTGGAGGAAGGGAGGAGGCAAAAGGTAAGCTAAAAGTGATCAAGCTATGTGGTTGCCTGAGAAACAGGAAAATCAATGCCCCTTGCCTTCTTCTTCTTCAATAGACTAGGGGTTTGAATGAGGAAATGAAAGACATTCCATTGGGCTTTCAGAATGTAAATTATAAGAAGAGCTGTATTATTTTTCCAGTTGAACCACTGGAAGAAGCAAATTCACAAAATACAATGATAGAAGCATATATCTAGAGAGGTACGACCTAGAACTTCTATGGTCTCTCTAGTCCAGCATGGTGAGGTAGCTGCAAAATGTTCTCTGTTTTTTAAAGGGGAAAAAATTAAATGAAAGAGGCAAAACATTAAAGGCCTAGTTTCATGTAAGAAAAATTTAGTAAGAATCAACTAAGAACCAGGATATATCACCAGAACATAAACTCTATGAGAGCAGATGTTACTACCAGGCACATAGTGAATCAATGAATGAATGAATGAATGAATGTCAATGTTTATAAATGATGGCATCAATGACAAGAATTGTATTACTTTCCAATGCCTTGGGGTACACTCATTTCCTGTAACTCAGATACAGCCCTGTGGAAATCAGGAAGAGGGCGTAATCAAATTAATTTTTAAAATTAAGTTTCTTCCATTTTAAAAATGGATCCTCAAAGTATTAATTAAGCTCATTTAGAGAAATAAATGTGCATGTCTTACATTATGGAGATTGTGAACAGAAAATTATACTCACCTATCATCTGTTACAGATTCTCTTTTTCAATATTTATTTAACTCATATTTATCAGCCATGTTTATGTCTTTAATTTCCTAAATGGGTAGTAACTATGAACATAAGAGAGGTATTAAAAGTCATTTTCTATCAATAAAAAGCACATATAAAGAAATTTATTTTTACATAGTGTTAAGAAAAAAAACAGAACAAAACAAGATAAACAACAACAAAAATCCATCGACCTAACCCAGGATTTAGTTGGAATTCAGAGAAGTATATTAATTCTTTTAGATGAAGTAGAGGCCCATTTGGAGTTAATCTATGATGTATGAATATGAACTGAGTCACACTTTATTCTCTCATTTTACCAAGTCTTTCTTGCTGTTAAGGGGAGGAAACATTTTTCATTAATAGAAAGAAAATTGTTAGTGTTTTGCATGATCTGTATTTTAGTTATAATATATATTGTGACTAATGCTTTATTGACACCCAATTATTGTCACAAGGGACTCTAATATCTTTGTTCCATTCAAAAAAAAATCAGCACAGTTCTCAAGATACAGAGAATATAACTTAAATTGTGAACAAAGCAAAATATCATGTTTTAAATTCTTATTTTAAAAAATTCTAATTCTGCTAAGAGTTATTTGCCCTTGAGATTCATTTTCTATTATAGATGATGCAATATGTAGCATTTTAATTGTTTCTTCATGTTTCTGTCTATATTCTCCAGTGAGAAAATCCCATAGTGGGATTTCCATCCCTTATAAATCCATGATGACAAATGACGTATTACCAAGAACAATTTTTCTTCATGGACAGGTGGGCTCATTCATAGGAAAAGTTTATGTGTTTTTATAAATGCAGTTTAAAGTGCTATTCCTCTATGCTATCTTTGCAATTTTATGAGACAAAGAAAGTTCTTTGGAGGGCTGTTAAGAAATGGAATTGGAGAAGTATCAATGTGGCAATGGAAATCCATGTGGTTGGGGCTTTTTGCTGGATGCCCCAATCCATGGACTGCAGTTCATCCAGTGACAGAAAGATAAATAATCCTACCTAAACAATTGGGCTCTATCTCATAACGAGGTCCTAGACAGTAAACAGATAATAGTTCTTCTGGTGTATTTATTATAAATGTCATTTTCATTATCAGCTATCTATCTATCTATTATCTATCTACATCATCCACATGCACAGAGTCATTGAGTTAGACTTGTATACCATACCAACATGTCAACAATACCAAGAAAATGTTTTCAAATGCAATTATGTCCAAAGAAGCCCACTTGGCCTCAGGACAATAATAAATACTCCTATATTGCTTAGAAACCATAGGGTCTTTTCTTCATTCTTCCTTCTTCATCCTAAATGATTGGAATTTATCATGAAAAATGCCTTTGTGAACAAGTCAGGCCTGTGTGCCATTTTCTAGAGTCCTCTGTTATGTCACAAATAGCAGCGCTGTAAAGACACCTGAAGTCCCAAACAGCTTAATAAATTGGGCCACTACCCTTGCTAAGTATGACCAAATGTTTGCCTGAGACTGAAGAATTTGCTCAGATTCAAAACTTCCAGTCTAAAATTAAGAAAATCCTAGACAAATTGGTAGCAGTTGTTCATCCTACATATAACCTCCCTCAAGCTAAGGTAGATAGATTTCATTAGCAGATCAGCATTTGAGCCTCATTCTACTCTTCTGTTCAAATTTGTCATGGAACAATTACTAAAATTTGAGCCCTACATATGACCTGGAGCTGGAGATTCAGGTCATTTGGCTCAACTAATTGATACACTCAGCACGTAAAGGTGATTGAAGCCTAATGTTCAATATCTTTTCATTTTTTAAAATATTCTTGACTACCTTTGACTAAAGTGAAAAAAAGAAGCATTTAAAAGGTTCTTTTTAAATACATAAGGTTTATTAATCATTGAATAAATCAATAAAACTGTAAAAAATAAAAAGTATTATTTAGCACTTGGACAGAGTAGGCTGAGAACATAAAACAGTTTTCTTGTCCAGATGTACGGAAAATGTCTAATTATTTGTAAGGGGGTCAAGATGATGATGCAGGTATCCCTGCAGAGTAAAAAGGAAATGTTAATAGATTTGACAATACCTTCCGTCTCTTTCTTTTACAAATTCACAGTTAGATGAAGCAACATCTCCTTGTCCCTGGCATTTTGGCAGAAGAAACCTATAATGCAGCTCCTTTTATTTTATAATGTCACTGCCTTCCTAAGAAAGGAGAAAAATCATCTCTTATTTTTCCAAGTTCCATTTTATTGCTATCATGTAAATTTCAACCAGGAGATGAGCAGTAGCTCATCTAATATAGAGGCAAATCCCAAGGAATGAGGAGGAAAGGAAAGATCTCAGATGACAGTGGGTAGGAAAAGGGATGTATCTTTATAGTTAATAAACAGTTTCTTGGTAACAGCAAATGGAGGATGAGAGAAGAACCAGTGATTTTTCCGGAAAGCACCAAATATATACATACATACATATAGAAAAGCATGCACAAATAAGTTATGAAACAAAAAAAATTCTTTAAACCCCAATTTGCCACCAATTACATCTATCTAATACAGGTGATCTAAAATTAATGAATGCTTTAATAATGAGTCACTCAATTTGGCAGCAACCAAGTAAGGTGCCAATATATAGATCAAAGAGAGGACTATGCCAAGAGGGAATTGGTGAAGATTCTATTACAAATGTGTCAAGTTTAAGTAAGGATAAGTATATCAGTAATAGCTGGCACTATAAGCTTTTGTGTGTGTGTGCTAGACACTGTTCTACTCCCTTTTTCTGGTTCAATTTATTTAATCCTCAGAAGATACACAGTTTTTCAGAGGAGGAAACCATCTTTGAGAGATGAGTTAAATGTATCATTTTATAGTAAACAATCACACTGCTCTGTCTTGTAAGTTAGACATTAATCCTAATCTTTATAAATATTTATATTGGGACATTCGGCAAAATATAAATTTTCTCTTGCTTTGAGCCAATGCAAATGCAAATGAAAATTTTGTTGCCTCTAAATATTTTTCTTGGAACTAATAGATTTTATATGATATACGTGGTATTGCTAAGCAACTATTTTTTAGAATATCTTAAAGAAATGTTCCTTTTAATAGTTTATACATCTTCTTTGTAGTGCTAACCATTAAAATGGTAAAACTTTCAATGAGTTATTTTTACAAAATTCTCTTTTTGTGTATAAATGTGTGTGTGTTTATGTTCACTAGTTAATCTGAAGAGAGAGTGCAGTATATATGTGTATATATCAGTTCCTTTAACCTGATTAATACATATTATAACTACACATCTCCTTTGGAATAGATGAGTCCCAAAGTAATGTGTTCAAAACACAAGGCCAGATAATATAATAACTAAAGGTCAGTCTCATGTTTCTAAGTAAACTCTTCATACATTTGCTTTTATGCAATGAGACTTTTCAACTTACAGGAAAATTTAAATCACATTAAGCTTTTTTCTTCTTATACTGAGTATTATGTTTGTGTTTATCTAAGAAAATAAAACAATCACAATCTGAGTTATTTACATTTAATACATCCAATGAAAACTGAGAACCTTCTGACTGAGATGCATAGCTTTCTTAGTCAGTAACAGGCAACCTCAGTACATGTTACATGAATGGAGGACTTCTTCATAGAAACTATGAATATATCCATATTTTTTGATGACTCCTCTATAGCCACCTTAAGACAAATTAAATCCTAAGAAAACAAACAAACAAATATTAACTAATTTTTCTGAAAGCACAATGGAGCATGATAAAATATAAGTTTGATTCTTTTACTGGAATATGTATTAACAGCATTGGTAGAAGTCCCTTGATCCAACCAATCTCTTACTTTTTACACATCAGGAAATTAAGCTTCAGATAAAGAAATTTAATAACAGAATCAGGACTAAACACAAGGCTCAGGGATTTCATTAACCTGCTCTTTCTGTAATACTTCATGCATATTTTCTTAGTTCATCCTCTCATTTTCCCATTTATTCATGAGGAAGCTGAACACAGCAACATTAAATAAATGATTTAAGATCACACATCTAGTAAACAGAAGACCTGAGAATTGAAACCAAGTCTTCAGCCATTTTACTATTATTAATAGTAAGCATTTCAGATTTCATTAAAATATCATTTTTAATGCAACAAAAAACGTCCCCATGTACTTAATCTTTATTCTATTTCAAATATTCAGCAGCATCAGGGACCAGCTGAGAAGTAATGATGATGATATTATTCTATTTGTACTTTGGTGGCAAATACAAGAAAGATTTATGAAGAACCAGTTTTGTAATCCTTTGGTCTATTAATAAATAAAACATAAATAAAAAGTGTATGTACATAAATTAGCTCAAAATATATTAACTAGAGTATTAGAAGGTATAAAGGATCCAGATAGCTAGTCAATTTAATCTAATACAGTAACAAAACAAAAATAGACTCCTACCCAAAATTTCAAAAACTTTCCTTTCCTTTCTAATACATTTTAGAAATTTCATCAATTTATACTTATATGTATACAAAATAATCATATAGTTTTTACTCAGTATTTTACTTCTCTTATTTTCCTCAAATTTCTAAGGAACTATAAAAGAATTGGGGAATAAAGCAGGGAAATGGGGAATGAAGGAACTATTAAAGATCTCTTTATCTCTCTCTTTACCTATCTATATCTATAATCATCTATCAATTTATCTATCATCTATATTCAAAAACATAATAAGATAAAATGAGAATTAGATGTTTAACAGTTGCAGAAAACATCACTTTTTGACTGTTTCAAACAATAATTAGCTTTTGTAATGATTAATTCCAGTCATCAAGAAGGGTTTAAGTTAGGTTAAATTAGTCCACTTTCACTTCCTCATCGTCCTGGACAAATGAACAGGGATATAAAGGTGAATTAGCACATAGTTCCTGATCTCAAGATCAACAGCTTTAACACAGAGAGAAATAGAAACGAGGGACTTCCATGAGATGGAAAGGTTAAAGGTCTAAGGGAAGAGAAGGTTTTAAAGAGGAAATGATGCTTTACATAATTTTTATTTGACTTGTTTGTAATGCAGACAATGGCTGTCAGGGATTCAATTCTTATCTAGGTTGACTTTCAGAGTTTTAAAAATTGCTAAATCACAGTGATGCTTTAAGAGGCATTCTTTTTTTTCTCGTTTTTTTTTTTTTTTGGATAAGAGGAGTGTGTTCATTTTAAGGTATTTTAGAGTTCCATTAAGTCATTTTATAATAAACATAACAAATTTGCAAGATGACTAAAGAGATAATATTTTACTGTTTGAATGTGGAAGAACATTTTTTGCCTGTCATTTTAACTAAATTTCTAACATATTACCTGCCTTCTAAGCTTTACAAAACTAGTGAATAAATAAAATATAAGTATCTACTAAATGTTGGGGTCAGTGAAAAAGTTATTTCTTTTCACAGCAGTTAGCAAGAATAAATGTTCTTCTGAAATCTGTGGAGAAAAGTAAATAGTAGACACTAGAAATTCTGTTACTATATTTTTATAACTTCCTATTATTTCACTACTTTCTGTGTAAAAAATCTAATATATATATATATATATATGTATATATATACACATAAGAAAAATAAACATATAAGAGATATGCATAAAAGAAGATAGGGGACGGCAAAAGAAAAATAGGAGAGGCTTTGAAAGAGAATGGCAGGAAAAAATCATGTAAATGAGTAATGGCTGTATTTGTTATGTCTGTTTAATGATTTTTATTTATGTTGTTATATTAAATGCATCTCTATCTGCATCAGATTCAAGAAAATGCCCAATTTTACAGATGTGACAGAATTTATTCTTTTGGGATTAACTAGTCGTCCTGAACTACAATATTTTTTCTTTGTGGTTTTATTACTGGTCTATGTTATCACCCTGGTTGAGAACATTGGCATGATTATATTAATCAAGATCAGTCCCGAGCTCAACAGCCCTATATACTGTTTTCTCAGTCATTTATTTTTGCAGATGTGTGGTTCTTCTCCAACGTGGCACCTAAAATGTTGGAAAATTTGGTATCTGAGGCCAAAACCATATCTTATCCTGATTGTTTCATGCAATGTTTTTCCTTCATTGCTTTTTTCTATGTAGTGGTCTTCATCCTTGCCATGATGGCCTTTGACCAATACATGGCAATTGACAACCCTCTGCTCTATGGCTGCAGAATGTCAAGGACTATGTGTGTTCAGCTGATTTATTTTCCACATATATACGGCTTCTTTATTATTCTGATCTCCACACTTTGGACCCATGGTTTGTACTTTTGTGGAAACATAGAGATCAACCACTTCTACTGTGCAGACCCAACCCTCATCAAAATGGCTTGTGCCGGGACCTTTATTAAAGAATACACCATGCGCACTTTAACAGGTCTCAACTTCTCTTATTCCTTGTTGACCGTTATTGTCTCCTACGTATTCATCCTTATTGCCATCTTAAGAATGCCTTCTTCAGAAGGAAGTAAGAAAGCCTTCTCCACATGCGGGTCCCACCTGACCACTGTCACCATATTTTATGGAACACTCTTCTTCATGTATGTTAGAAGTCCAACTGAGGATTCTGTGGAGCAGGGGAAAATGGTGGCTGTGTTTACACCACAGTAATTCCTATGTTGAACCCCATGATCTACAGACTTAGGAATAAGGATGTAAAGGGAGCCATGAACAAAACAATCAGAATATTTTTAACTAAATAAAATGGAAATTTACAATGTATTATTAGATGCATATCCCAATAGAAAGAATTAAAATTAACCGTTTCTTTTGGGTAATTTGAGGAAAGTTATTATTTATATTTTCAGTGAGTAGAGAAAAAATAATATGCAATTGAAAAGGGAATAATAATGTAGCAGGAAAAGAGAAACATGTTGTAAACCCAGGACTCTCTGCATCTATGAAATCTGAAATGACAAAAATATGTTGAGAATATTATCTACTTTGTTTATTTTCCACACAATGCCAAATTCAGTAGGTCATTTTGGAATAGTGCTTTTTTGTTTTTTTTTTCATGGCCTTTGACAGTTCACTAATCTACCTTTCTAATTCTGCTTTGAAAAGAAAGATGACGGTCTCTTTTTGCACCTGGAATATATTTTAGTTTTGCATTATATGTTATTATTTAAAAATGCTTAAATTGAATAATGTTGTACCATAAATCATTGTTATAATTGATGACAACATTCTAGACAATGGAATATTTTCAATGAAATCTGGCATAAAGTCTATTTAAGAAATATTTATTAATATAACTATGTATTACACGAGTTTTTTCAAATGTATATTGATTAATTAAATAAACTTAATTTACATATGAACTTATTTAATATTCTATGTTATTCTTTGGCCATTCTATTTTATAGTGATCATGAAAAGGTGAAGTTATAGTCTCCCCAGTGTTCTTGAATTTAAAATGTGCTTCCTCAATCAGATTTCAAGAGTTTTTTTTTTCATAATATTAGGCGGAGATAGAGAGAGATATTTATTATTTTTTCTTCTCTTTCTGCTTTTATTTTACTGTTTTATTTGGTGGGGATAGAAATTAGCTGTCCCATAGTAGTACTAGCATAGTTATTCATATCTTGTCATACATTGCATATCTGACTTTAAAAGCAAACTTTAAATCATGCATCTCATGCTTTCTGCCTGGGCCTGGATGCATTAGATATCTCTTCTTCTCCTTAACTTCAAATTAATACCATTATTCCTGCTTTCTTTTATTTATATTCACTTGTCCTGTGCTGTCTAATCTTTCTGGGTTTTATGAATATCAACTGTAGGTGAAAATTAGTTTTATTATGTCATCTCCCACACCACAAAATCAAAACTCTTAAAAATCAGTTCCTTTACTAGAGGTTGTCTTCACTTTGGGTAGTGAGTTTTCAAAGAGATAGAAAGGCATAGCCCAGGTTTTATTATGTTTAGTCTTTCTCCTCTAATCTACCCATTCATTTTGCTATCACATTTTGAGGAATCATCCACAAAACTTCCTCATTCCTAAAGAACCCCAGTGATCCTCTCACATCATGTCTTGT
>JAQZBX010039058.1:0-23175 GCA_029593785.1 Cabassous unicinctus
GTACTGTGGCCGGGATTGAACCCAGGACTTCATATGTGAGAAGCTGGCGCTCAACCACTGAGACGCATTGACTCCCCTGAGTTGTTTTTTACATTTGTTTGTTAGTTGTTTGTTTTTGTTATTTTAGGAGTCACCAGGGACTGAACCCAGGACCTCCCATGTGGGAAGCATGTGCTCATCTACTTGAGCCATATCCACTCCCTCAATACATTTTAACTGTCATTATTTATACATTTGTTGATGTATTTAATGAACATCAGTAGGGTGCTTACTATGGTATTCAGTGCCAAGCTAGACCAAACTGGCTGCCCACATAGATTTTACAATCTATAAAATATTGAAATCTTACCTCAACAGACCCCCTTTTTTTAAGACAGGTTTGTATATTTCTGGGATAGCTCAGTAGTAGTCATACAAAATAATGGAGAAATATATTTAATGGGATCTCCAAGATCCTTCCATTCTCAAGAGTCTTCAGAAGTTGTAATAAACCACTTTCAAAAGTAAAGTCGTTTATTTCACATACCATCCAAGGCATCACAGATACTCATCAAAATCTGGAGCTCAACATTGTAATGGTTAAACAAACCAGGGCTGAGAGTTCAGAAAGTAAACGTTCCAGAAGCTGGTCTCAAGCAGTAGTCTAAATACTTTCACTCTGTACCTACTTCTGAGAGATGGTAAATTGGTTAATGAGGTAATTTCCATAAAGTTTATAAGCTGCTTGGAAATGCAATGAGGTACCAATACCAGATATCATAAGAAATATTCTGGTGATTTAAGATCTGTTTATAAGGTATAACACATTATCTAAGCTGAAAGACCCAGTTACCTGATATTCCCAGTGCTTGTTCTCCTGGGGAGGGAAGTGACAAGCCTGACTTTTAAAATAGTCCTTATTACTGCATTAATGAATATTGAAACATATATTAAGAATTCATTAAAAAAACTAACTAAACTTAAGGAAATTCCTGAAAAAGACTTACACCTGTGAAAACACATAAAGCACCCATGAATGTGATTCACACTCAGCATTTTATTTTACCACTTTTAATAACATTTGCTGTACTCACTGTATTACATCATAATCTGCCTGTGGCTTGTCACACAAGGCCAAGCATAAGAACAAAGAAATGGGACCATGTTAAGTGCATTAACAAAAAAATCATGGTTAGTACAGTAATTTTCTGAACAAAGGCATTTTCTGGACTACTTCAAAGTTCTGGATATTATCACAGTAACATTAGAATCATTTCTGGAGAAAAAGAAATGAACAGCATTGATGTTACATTAGCACTCTGATATTATTGTTCTTTCTTTCTTTTGAAAGATAGTTGAGGTGGATGTGATTAGAGCCGTTATTCCAGGAAGCATGACTAATTTCAAAATTGGACCATTGGAGGCATTTTTCTATGAAACTTATTATGGCTATAAGCAAACATCCATTTCTTTCAACTCATTTCTTCTACAAATATATTAGATTCACAGGAAATG
The DNA here is from genome assembly GCA_029593785.1 of Cabassous unicinctus. Classification (NCBI taxonomy): domain Eukaryota; kingdom Metazoa; phylum Chordata; class Mammalia; order Cingulata; family Chlamyphoridae; genus Cabassous; species Cabassous unicinctus. The sequence goes on from JAQZBX010039058.1 coordinate 1,495, forward strand.
ACACACATCAAAAGTCATGACTTCAGCCTATCAGACCTCCTAAATTAATATTCAGTTCCTCTCCAACACATTTCTCCTAGATCATTGACAGCAGATGAGTCTGCTGCACAATTGGAGGGAACCTTGATGCTGATCTGTAGAGCCCTTCTCTCCATGAACTCTTAGCATAGAAAGAAAGACCAAGAAATAAAATGAGATGACCTTGTTAATCAAATCCCTGATTTTACTGATGAAGGAAAAAGTCCACAATTTGGGTTAAGAAACTGCTAAATTCTGAAAGAATATATAATTTGAAAAATATTTGGAAATCTAACATTTCGCTGAGATGGAAAAGTGGTGAGATAAACCACTTGCCCCAGTATGAACCCCAGTGTTGACGGTTACCAGCTGTGTAGCCTTAGGCAAATGACTTCACCTTTTTGATATTCAATTCCCTTATTTGTAAAAAGAGAGTAATACAAACTTTCTCACAGGCATGATGGGATCGCTATTACATGTAGCTCCCTTCAAGCCTGCACAAAATGATTGTGCCCAATTTACAAGAACTATAGTATCAATGTTTAACAGTGTGTATGGTAAATATCTAGTGCTCAACGAAAAGCTAATTGTTGTTTTTCCTCTTTTAGTTCTTACATTTAAAAAGTGCTTGGGCATATTATTTACTTAAGCTAAATAAAATCAAACAATTAAACATTTTATTCAAAATAGCCTGAAATTATTTTACAGCATCAAATCTAAGCTCTAAGGTGTATTTTAAATGTCTCAAAAGACATCCTCTGCATCCAACACTACTTTTACTCATTTGGATTTCTTGCCCAGTTACCTTAGTCGAAATTGAAAAAGTAAGTGTTCACAACTCTGTTAAATTAAAATCAGGGATGCAGCCATGTCAACTGGTCTGCAAATTGTGTGAAACACATTGTCATTTTTTTAACTCAAAAAAAGTATTCACTCTATAAAGGATTGTGGACTGTCTCATTAACTGTTTCCAAAGTGAGTAAAAAGAACAGGGTTTACAAGTGTGGCTGCTAAATTATATAGCCAAAATGTTTTCTTTATTGTTGGTATTGTAAAAGAGGAAAGCCTCTACAAAAAACTGCATAGCTAGTAAATAAATGCCCAATTTGTTTTTATTATTACCAGAAATGTGCATATAAAATAATTTTGCAGGTGGACTCATTGCACCTGATTTTCAAATGACATTCCTTAATGAACTGTCTTCTTCAGAAATATGTGCAGTCATAAATATGTATGCCATGTGTCAGTTTCAAGATGACTGGCCATGTCCTACTCAAATATTAGAGTACAAGGATCAATTCTCCCTCATATGTTTTTAGTATATGAATGTGATACATGTGGTCTGTCAGAGTTTAACTACAGTGAAGAAATATCACCTGGTTTTTTTTTTTTATAAAAAATCTTTATAAATTTGTCTTCTTTTTCCTTGCTCTCACTGAGAATTCTACAGGAAACAGGTGAACAGGATAAATTAATATCATTGCAATTCCTACCCTTCAGATACTTAGCATCTATGAGCTACAGAATTTAACTTAGTAAAATTCTGCTTCATTTATGTCCCACTGATTTATTTTTTTACAGATGATTTTTTGCCATCGCTCAAGTAGAGATTCAGGTGCACCTACTCTACTGTATTCTGACTATAGTTACAACGGTAAACTCACCTGGCAAGAACTTTGGTTCTGAATTTATTTTTCTTTAGTAAGATAAGATTTTCTAATTGACAATAAAATTTGATTTTCTTCCTCAGAAATTTAATTCTTGGAATGTGCTTCAGCATACTGTGAAGAAATGTGTTTCTAGAAATGTGTGCCACTTAATTCCTGTTAATATTCTATAACAGATGGTATAGGTATTTGATTTATGTACTCACCTTCATGTGGCCTGCTGACTATAAGCTGTCAAAAAAAAATTTAGGACATTCTTTGCTCATCACTGAAACCGCACCTTTTCCTCTACATGGAATATTATTTCTAGGGAGAAAAAAAAGTAAGAGAAAATTTCATGTTATTGAAATTGAGCACGATTTGGTGATTAATTGCATTGTTCTCATTACTTCTCTGCCTGATGTTCAGGGCTCATTACAGCAGTGTGAATTCAATGGAACAGGAATCTAAACCAGGTGTGGGTTATTAAAGTGACACTGTCCAATTTGAAATTGTCAAAGGATGTGTATCAAAGTTGATATGCTTAACTATGTTCTTCTTCTAGAAAGAAAAATAGAGCTTGCTAAGTAAAGTCATTCCCATCCATCATGTGACAAAGGAACTCAAAACTCTTCTTCCCCTGGGTGGAGCAGAAGCAAATAGTTGTATCTGTAGTGTGTACCAACAGCTTGACAACTTTCATTGTACTGACACAAGAATACAGCTTATTAAAAACACACATTTTTGTATTTATAGAAAAATGTATTTCTCACTTCTTACAAAGGCAGTGTTTTACTTCACTTAGAAGAAATCAAAAAGTACAAGTTTAAAGAGTATATGATGCATATATTAATCTCTACGATAAATTCAATCCAAACTCCAAAAAATGTTCTTAAAACTTTATTCAAATGCGAATATTCTCACTGTCCTGATTTTGTGATAATCAGGGTAGGCTAAATATTCGTTATATTAGAAACCATGCATGTGTCCCCAGACCTAGTTTTTCTCCCTAGGTCTGGTTTTTAGAATGCTGGTGATAAACCAAGCCTGATTTATTATACAACCATCCTGTATGGGAAATGACCGTAACTCTAGGTATTTTTGGTCAACCTTAAGAGATACAGCAGGGGGGCAGATGTGGCTCGGGTGGTTGGGCATCCGTCTCCCATATGGAGGGACCTGGGTTTGATCCCTGGGACCTCCTGGTAAAATTTTAAAAAAGAAAAATATAGAAGGCGTGCGGGCCACTAGGCCCTGTGCACGGTTGCACCGCCAGGCCGAGCCACGCAGCAAGATGATGGCATAACAGGAGAGTGACACAAGGGAAAGCCAAGATGAGACACACCAAAAAATAGGAACTAAGGTGATGCAGGCAGTAGGACACCTCCCTCCTACATTGGAGGTTCCGAGCATCGAATCCCGGTGAAGACAGGAGGAGAAGGATGAAAAGAGAGGGCAGGAAACAGACACAGAGAATTACCCAGTGAACAGACACAAAAACAGCAAAAACGGGGGTGGAGGTGGGGGTAAAAATGGATAAAAGTATAAATAAATCTTAAAAAAAAAAAAAAAAACTTTATTCAAGCCAGACTGACTTAAAGATGAGCTAACTGCTTCAGAAAGATGAAAGCATGCTCAAAAAAATCAATTGAAAGTGAAGCTTCATTAAATTTTTCCTACCTTAAGGTAGTGCCACCATAGCGATATCAAGGGAGGGATTTTCCCCGATGATGGACCTCGGGATTCCACAAGTGCAAGTGACTGTCAGCTCATAACCAGCTAGTGGTAAATTCTGGCTCTTAGTGTTAGACAAAAATGTTTGTCACAGGACAGAAAGCTAAAATAAATGGAAGTAAATGGGAGAGTTCAGAGGAGAAAATACTACCTTGCATAGAGTTTGACAGTTTTTAAAGCAGTTTGACATTCATAATCCAATCCTTTACCAACTCTCTTTGAGATAAGTACCATGATCCCCATTACAAAATTAAAGAAACTGAAGTTCAAAGAGAATACATTTCTTACTGAAGTCCTTCATCTAGTTAACGATAGAAACAGGAATGAAACCCTGATCTCAGGACTTTTTCCATTCCTCTACATAGACTCCTAATAAGTGACTTAAACAATCTCATTCAAAGATGTATCATTTTTTTTTAGTGTGTTATTGGCATATTTGTCACCTTCCTGTTCTTACATGAGTGTTGAAAGGCAGTGAAGGATCAAATCATATTTTGTTGTGATCTCTTAGCAATAGAAGAATGTCGAAGGAAAACAGGGAATGGCTCTGGATTAACAAGAAAGATTGAGAAGGAAAAAACTGAACAATAATTAGACTTGGAAGTGCAAATAAGACTTGGAATTTCTGAAAATTCAAGTTTGTTTCTGATGTTCATTAGACAAATTTATATAAATCAACATCAAGGAAATTCTACTAGTTAAAATTAGGAAACACTGGTTGATAGAAAAGAATTGAGATTTTTTAATTGGTCTTAATATATTAGATGGGTTCTTATCACAATAGATCAGCTGAACAGTCACAATAGAGAAGGAATAAGATGGGAAGAATACCGAGTAATAATGGAGAAAGGGAACTACTTGGATGAAACCTGATTTGTGGTTTTGAGCACATATCATTAACACTACACCATGTATTTGTTAAGCAACTACTTTGTGCATAGCAGAATAATGTTGGTTGTACCATATGAGATTTCTATTTTTTCCCAAAATGGTTCAATATTATTATCAATTTCATATGGTTCAAGCTACCACTGAGCCTGAGAGCAGATAAAAATGCATAGCCCAACTCTGTCCCTTGTAGTTCCTGGAAGTCAGATAATTCATTTAACTTTTGAATCTTTGGCTTATTTTTCTATATAAAAGAGATAGTAGTAGTACCTATACCACTAGTTTGGGGAAATATAAATAAGATTATATTTATAATCTTATAAATATAAATTATAAATCATATTTATATTTTAGCACCATGACTGGCAGATACCAATGAGTCAATAAGTCCTAACTACTCTTATCATAAGGCCATATATGTAGAGCACTTTGGAGAGAAAAAAAATGATCCAGTATCATCATATTCTAAATTGAGTAATTTTCATTATGAATGCAGAGAAATAAGAGTTAAGTGATGAGATACATTGGGTGGAGAAGTTGGAAGTCAAGAAACTTTTCATTAAAGAGGTGGCCCTAAACCAAACTTAGGTCTTTAAAAGCCTATGGGATCTGGTGTAGGGCTGGACCAGACTGGATAGATGACTCCAGTCAAGGCAATGGCAGAGATACTATGGATATTGCATTTGTACAGATAAATCTGCTGTCTAAAGTACTGTGCAAATAAATGTAGCTAATAGAAAATGTATATTGCTTTCTTCATTAACAAGGTGACCATGGTCATGTCATTTAACCAATCTGTATTCATTTATTCATCTTTTGGAAAACTGGAGAAACAATTGAGTTTGTTTTTAGAATTAAATAAGATAAATGTGCCTGGACAGGATTTTTTTAAATAATTCTTCCATAATTTGTTAAGCTGAATTTTGTTTGTTATTTTAATTTTTGAACTTTGAAGTAATGTTTACTTTAAAAAAAGAAAATGTGTATTGAGCACAAATTTTGCATCAAGCACAGTTTTATATACTTCATTACTATTAATGAATTAATAGTTGTAATTACCTCATAAGGTAAGTGTTGCTATTATCTTCAGTTTAAAGATAAGGAAAGTAAGGTAGAGAGAAGTTAAGTAAATTTCCCAATGTTGTACACACAGCCAGTAAGTAGAAAACCTGGGAAAGAGCCCAGAATTCATGTTCTTAGCCACTACTCTGAATGATGTCTTATGAGCCAAAGCTACTTTCTGTGGGGAAGGCGGAATATGGAATTGTTTACTTAAAAGAATTCTCTGATGTTCTGGGAGGGGAGTAGACTTCAGCAGCAGAAAGATATCAACTATTTAGAATTCCATTTTATCACATCAGTCACTAAAACAAAAATATAGTATTTGTACAGTTATAATCTGACTAAAGCACAAAAAAGAAAAATTTAGAATGTCTCAAAAAATTCTGTGAACACTAACCTGGCATTATAAAAGTCTGTGGATAGCAAGAAATAATCACATTTTCTTCCCATGAAACAAGAAATTGTGTGAAAACTTTGATGTTGGAATTTAGCTATGTTTGAATGTGGATTTCATATTGTAGCAAAATCTATTTGCTTAACCATTTGTACTTTATCCCAACTTGCAATAATTTCTGGCTCATTTATTTTGCATAGAAAACTTACACTAAAATAATAGTTTAAATATAAAGGGTGGTTCATATATAGGAAACCTGCAAAGTTCTACTGTGTTCTCAAATAATTCCTGATTTTCCGTATGTAATTTATTCAATTTACCCTCATTATCCTCACTTTATTCCTCCAACAGGAGGTTGCTAGGCCATTTTATGATCCTCGGGATATTAATACTTCTAATAGGGATTGGATATAAAGTAAGAAAAGTTGAAATTTAAAGTAGGGCATTTTTCTGCTATTTTATTTGCTCCATACTTCACCTTTTGACTGGGAAAGAAAATTAGCAACTCTAGGAGACGTATGTTTTAATTTTGATGTAACATATCCAATTCTTCTCTTTTTCCTTTTCAACTCTGTCAGAAAGAGTTTATTTGGTACCATGCACCTTACACCAGCCTATGCTTGGGTATACTCCAGGGATCATTATGTGAGTTTTAATAAAGTCTGAGCTCTGAGGTCTTACATCCAGTTAGACACAAAGCTGCCATTTGTAAATCTCTTACTTAATTTCAAGTCAGCAGCTATTTCTATTCAGATTACATGTGTAATCTGTAGTGCTTTTTTGCTTTTGTGGTTTTATCTTGTGACTCCTTAGATTGGTTTCCATTATTTCTGCCTTTCCATTTCTCAACCTTCCCTAAGTATCTTAGGTCCTTTCATACCACCATGCCGTTGCACATTCTGCTCTCTCTGTTCACACTGCCTTGTTCTCCAGTTCTCAGCCTGATATACTCCCCTGAGTCTGCAAAAGTCTGCTCACATAATACATATCCTAATTATCCAGAATCTCGACTGTGTTTCTCCTGAGTTCCTGTGGGATACTGTTCCTATTGTTCATTATTTACCATGTTTATCCATCTCCCTCATTAGACCATGAGTTACCTGAAAGCTTAAACCTCATTGTACACTAGCTCAGTGTCTGGCACACAGCAAACACCCAAAACAGATTTTCTGAGTAACAATTAATAGAGCTCACATTGAGTCTTTACTATCTCAACTAGTGTTTGGATCAATTCACAAACATTACTCATTTACTGTTCAAGATGACTCAATTAGTTAGGTACTGTTATTATCCCCATTTTCCGGTAAGTAAACTGAGGCACAGGTTGGTTAACTAACTTGCCCAAAGTCACAGAGTGAACAAGTTAGAAAGCTAGATATTTCAGCCCTGGTCGTCTTACTCTAGAGCCTGCACTCGCTATGCATAGCCCCCCCCACCCCGAGTTAAGGAGGAAATGAATGAATAAACACATGATTTAATTGCATGTTTATAGCCCTACTTATGCATACATGAAATAATCACATCAGAAAAATGTTCAACATCATTGGACATTAGGGAAATGCAAATTAAGGCCAAAATGAGATACCATTTCACATCCACGCACGGGAATGGCTACTGTATATATATATTTAAAACAAAAACTGACAAGTCACAAGGTTGGCAAGACTGTGGAGCATCAAACCCGATAGCATAACTATTGTAGTATATAGAATTATGTACCCCAATTTAGACATTCATAATCTTATTCTGTATCCCTGAAGGAGTGAATACATTGTAAATAGGTTTTCTTGAAGATGTTATTTTTATTTAAGACCTGGGCCTACCAAATGGGGGCAGGTCTTAATCAGATTACACAAGGTCTTTTCAAGAGAAGGCCACAGGGAGAAGCAGGTGTCAGCAGGAAACTGGAACAGAAAACAGCCATCACATGTGTATTAGTCAGCCAAAGTGGTGCTGATGCAAAGAACCAGAAATCTGTTGGCTTTTATCAAGGGTATTTATTTGGGGTAAAAGCTTACAATTACAAGGCTCTAAAGAATCCAACTGAAGGTTGCTTTCTCACGAAGTCAGTTGCTACGTGCTGAAGCAAGATGGTTGCCGATCTCTGTGAGGGTTCAGCCTTCCTCTCTCTCAGCTAGAGACTGGCATAGGTCTTGTTTCTTTCCATCATCTCTCCCCAGGTCTCCAGGATCAAAGTTCTCTCCTCTTCCGTGTCTATGGAGCTCTCTCTCTTCCTGTGTCTTCTTGATACCACCCATTGTGTGCTATTTGTGATAGCATCTCAGGAAAACTAAGGCAATTATGAAAAAGGATAAGAAGTATAGGTGATTTCTTATAAAACTGAACATATACCCTATGACCAGCAACTCCATCTCTAAATATTTAGCCAAGATAAATATAAATGTATATTCTGAAAAGACTTGTACAATTATGTTTATAGCATTTTCACACAAAAGTGAAAAGTGAGATTTAAAAAAGAAACTGTGGTAGGTTCGTATAATGGAGTACTACTTAGCAATAAAATGGAACCAACTGTTAATTCATGCAACATGGATCAGAAATATGGATGAATCACACATTTTTGAGTAAAAGAATATTTGTTGCATTTTTCCATTAATATTAATTTCTAGGGAAGACAAAACTACTCTATGGTAGAAAAATAACAGAACAGTGATTGTCTTTAGGGTTGGAAGTATTCTCTGGTTAAAAAGCATTATTTAGTATATAGCTATCAATTTATGCTACATCTCCAATATGTGCTAAATAGCATTTGTAATAGTTGCATCCTTCTTTGGTCTTTAACCTCAATAGAAATATGTTTCAGTTTCCTAGGCTGCTGAAGTAAATAGAATGAAGTGGTTTGTCTTAAACAATGGGAATTTATTAGCTTATGGTTTGAGGCTGGAAAAATGTCCATATCAAGGTATCATCAATGCAATGCTTCTGTCCCAAAGATCAGCTATCAGTGATCCTTGTTCCTCTGTCACACAGCAAGGCACATGGCATCATCTGCTGGTCTCTCCCCACTCTTCTTGGTTTTGTTGATTTCAGCTTCTTGCTTCTGTGGTTTCCTCTTTCTCTCTCTCTCTCTCTCCCTTCATTCTGATTATAAAGGACTCCAGTCATAGGATTAATACCATCCTGAATGAGGTGGGTCATACTTTAACTGAAGTGGCCTCATCAAAAGGTCCTACTTACAATGGGTTCACACCCACAAGAATGGATGAAATTTAAGAACATGTTTTTCTGGGGTACATACACCTTCAAAGCACCACAAAATACTTCTGCATATCTTATCTAGATAGTTCAACATAGATCTATGGAGTAGCTAAAGAGTCCAGAAATAGACCAACACTTATATGGTCAATTTGTTTTTTGACAAGAGATTCATGATAATTCAATGAAGAATGGAATGTCTTCCAAAAAGTGGTGCTGAAACAAATGAATAAAGAACTGCAACTCTTCTCTCAAACCATACCCAAATATTAGTTTGAGATTAACACCTAAATGGACTGGAGGAATAATAAAGTGCATAAAAGAAAAAAAATCGGAGAGTATGTCCTACTGGTAGGCAAAGATGTCTTAGGCAACCCACACAAAGAAAAACCATTTAAAAATTATTTATAAATTGGACTCCAGCAAATGGAGTTTGACTCCTTAAAAGACATCATAAATGAAAAGACAAGCCATAGACTTGTAGAAAATATTCATAATATATATCTATTTGACAATGAATTTGTATCCATAACATATAAATAAGTCCTAAATATCAATAATAAAATGACAACACAATAAAAACATGCAAAAAGACTTGAATAAATATGCACCAAAAAGCTTAATAAACAAATGACTATTGAGAATATGAAAAATTATTCAACATGATCAATCAACAGAGAAAAGCAAATCAAAACTACCATGACATCCACTTCACAAGTACTAGAACAGCTAATATTTAGAGCCTGTCAGTAGCTGTATTAGTCAGCCAAAGGGGTGCTTATGCAAAATACCAGAAATCTGTTGGCTTTTATAAAGGGTATTTATTTGGGGTAGAGTCTTACAGTTACCAGGCCATAAAACATAAGTTACTTTCCTCACCAAAGTCTATTGCCACATGTTGGGGAGAGATGGCTGCCGATGTCTGCCAAGTGTTCAGGCTGCTTGGGTGTCTCTCTTCCCAGAGCTCCATTTCTCTTCGGGCTCAGCTGCTGCACTTTCTCCACAAGGCCAGCTGTAGAATATCAGGCAAACGGCTCTGTCTCTCTCCCCGAGGCCTCTGCCTGTGTTTAATGGAGACTTCTCTCCTTCCTAACTTGTCTGCTTCTCTTGCGTGTTTACTTCCCAGGCTCCAGGATCAAAACTCCAACTTTGTCTTGCTACCCTTGGTGGGTGGGGACTCAACGCCCTACTGATGTGGCCCAATCAAAGCCCTAATCATAATTTAATTAAGTAAAAGTAAAACCTCTGAATCCAATACATGCTAATATGCCCAGAGGAAAAGACCAGTTTACAAACATAATCCAATATTTCTTTTTGGAATTCATCAATAATATCAAACTGCTACAGTAGCAAATGTTGTCAAGCATGAGGAATTATCAAAACTCACACATTGCTGGCACAATGTAAAATGCTACAAGCACTTTGGAAAAATGAGTTTCTTATAAAATCAATCATACACCTACCCTATAAGCAATCAATTCTTCTCTTAAAGCAAAAAAATATATTTGTCTATTCAAAAAGTAGTGTGCTTTTTTTTGCTTTATTCATAATATTCTTAAACTTTACAATATCTTAATGCCCATCAACTGGAATGCATAAAGAAATTGTATATGCATACAGATGATTATTTATTACCAATAAAATGAAGCAGATTTTGACAAGGGAAATGAAAACAGTAGTTGGTATGGCTGAGAGTATGAAGGAAGTTTCTGGAGTGATGAAAATGTTATATACACTGACTGGCATGATTATATAATTTGTTAAAACTCATAAAAATATTCATTTAAGATCTTTGGACTTCACTGTATATAAATTTTACCTCAGTATAATTTTGCCTCGATATAGAATATATAAAGTATTAAAAAGATGTTTTCATCCATCTTTCATTGTCTAATTAAAAGTTCTTAATTGTCATAAAGAGGAACTAAAAACTTTATGCACAGAGTCCTTTCCAACTATGAGAATCCAAGATTTTCTGATTAGTATATGATGGGAGATAGAGAAAACATGTTTTTATGTGTTTAACTTTTTATTGAAAAAAACATACACGCAGAAAATTAACAAAGAGTACAGCATAATGAATTTTCTCAAATTGAGTAGACTTTATAACTAGCCCTGACAAGAAACAGATTGCCAGCATGTTAGAGGCTCCTGATGTGTCTTTCATGGCACAAGCACCAACCCCATCATCCATGTGTAATTGAGCCGCTGATTTATAACACCGTAGATGGGTTACCTGCATCCGATTATTTAAATCTAATAATTCAGTATAGACTTTTATACCTGGTTTCTTTAATATCATGTTTGTGAGAAATTCAGGCTTTTGTTTCTTGCAGTTATATCTCATTTTCATTGCTGTAAAATAGTATACTGTATGACTATATCATAATTCATTTAATTATTCGACTGTTGATGGGCATTGGGATAGCTTCCAGTTTGGGGCTAAGAATAGAATCACTAGGTCATAGGGCACGATGCGCTTAACTTTAGAAGACAACTGCCAAACTGCTTTCCAAAGTGGATGTACCAATCTATACTCTCACTAGAACTGTATGAGAGCTCTAGTTGCTTCATATCCTGGATGACAATTAATATTTTAATTTAATTTAATTTTAGATTGTATGTATTAGTATTGTATTGTATTGTATTAGTATTAGTATTAATGATATGTATTAGTATTACATTATGGTTTTCTTTTGACCATCTCTGGTGACGAGTGAATTTGAGAATATTTTCATATACTTATTGGTTGCTTGACTCTTTGATTTTATGAAGTGTCAATTAAAAATTTTGATCAATATTCGATTGTATTAGCCATATTTTCCCACCAAATTATTGATATTTTTGTATATTCTAGATATGAATCACATGTTACAGATATGTATTGCTAATATCTCCCAATCTGTGGGTTGACTTTTTGCTCCCTTAATACAGCTTTATTGAGTTATTAGTGGTATACAATAAAATGCATGTATTTAAAGGATACAATTTGCTAAGTTCTGAGAAATGTATATAACCAATGACCAATTACCACATTCAAGATAATCAACAAAATTTCCTCATGCTCCTTTTATTGGCTCCACCCCAACCCTTCCTGACCCTACTCCATTTGTCTCCAGGCAACCACTGATCTGCTTTCTATCACCATAGATTAGTTTGCAATACCTAATATTTTATATACATATAATCATATAGTGTATAGTATTTTTTAATTCCAGCTTTTTTCACTCAGCAAAATTATGAAATTCATCCATGAGGCTGCATATGTCAGTGGTTCAATTCTTTTAATTGTTGAGCAGTTTTCCATTGCATCAATATACCACTCTGTGTTTACCCATTCATTTATTGGTATACATTTGGATTATTTCCAGTTTGGGGCTTCTAAAAAAATAAAGCTACTATGAGCACTTGTATATAAGTCTTTGTATGGAGATATGCTTTCATTTTTCTTAGGTAAATAAGAGTGGAATGGCTAGAACATAGAAGAAATATATAATTAACTTTTTAAAAAACTGTTAAACATACCAAAGTTATTATGCTATTTTTCATCCCCACCAGTGGCATATGAGAATTCCAGTTCCTAAGTAACCTCAGCATTTTGTATATTCAATTTTTAAAATATAATCATTCTAAAAAGCATGTGGTGGTATCACACTGTGGTTTTATTTCTCATTTTTCTAATGGCCAGTGATGCTAGGCATGTTTCAAGTAGTTACTGTCTTTCCATATATCTTCTTTGGTGAAGAGTTTATTAAAATAATTCATTCATTTTTAATTTGTTTAATTTTTTATTATTGATTTGAATTCTTTATATATCATGGATATAAGTAATGTATCATATAAATGATCAGCAAATATTTTTCCCAATCTGTGGCTTTCTATTTATTACTTTAATTAATAAAAAGAACAGTTTTTAATTTAATGAAGTCTAATTTTTTTTCTTTTATGGAGCTTGCTTTTGGTATCATGTCTAAAGAATCTTTACTTACCCTGCTGTCACAGATTTTCTACTAAATTTTCTTCTAGATGTTTTATAGTCTTAGGATTTACATTTATGTCTATAATCCATTTTGACTTTTTCAATATGGTTCTAGGTATGAATCAAGATCTTTTTATAAAAATGATGGATAAGGAATTTTTTCAGCAAGGTTTGTTGAGAAGACTATCTTGCCTCCACTGAATTGCCTTTGTACTCATTAATAAGTCAGTTTATTTACATACACTCTGTTATGATCTAGTGATCTATCTTGATTCTAATACCTCACTGTTTTGAGGCCAATAACACCTTTATACATAAGGTTGTATTGAAATCAAGTAGCATAGCACAACTTTATTTTTTTCCAAACTTTTTTGGGGAGGCTAATCTATGTGTTTTGCATTTTTCTATTGAATTTAGAATCAGCTTCTCAATTTCTACAAAACTTTTACTACATTAAACCTATAGATTAATTTAGGGAGAATTTAATAATTTTGTATATTCAAACACATGGACACTATATCCCTCCTTTGATTTATATTTTCATTAATTTCTTTCAGCAATGTCTTGTAGATATCAGTTACAGGTCTTATACAACTTTCAGGTTTATCTCCAAGTATTACTTAATTTTGATTCTATTGCAAATTCTATTTTAATGTTTGCTTGTTGCAACCACATAAAGATAAAATTGCTTAGTGTATTTTAATATTGTATCCTTCAACCTTTCTGATCTCCTTTTTAAATTTTTGCAGTGTTTTTTGTTCAATTTTTCTTGTAATTTTCGTAGAATTTTCTACCTAAAGAATTATGTTGTCCGTAAACAAACATAGTTGCATTTCTTATTTTCCAAATTGGATGGCTATTATTGCTTTTTCCTTTCTTAGAGAACTGGCTAAAACCTCCACTAAGATATTGATTGGCAGTCATGAGATCATGCATCTTTGCCTTTTTCCTGATCATAGGGAGATAGCATTCAGTCTTACACTATAAGTATGATATTATCTGTAGGTTTTATAGATATCCTTTAACACCATAAGAAAGTTCTCCTCTTTTCATAGTTTGCTGGTAGTTTTTATTAGGATTGAGTGATGAATTTTGTCAAATATTTATTCTTTATCTATATAGATGGTCATATGTTTGTTTGTTTAGGTGGTTAATATGGTGAATTAAATTAATATTTAAATGTTTTAACTAACCTTTGAATTCTTGAGATAAACCTCAAGAATTTATACTTTTTATATATTGCTGGAATTCAATTTGCTAATTTTTTTAACTTCTGCATCTATGTTTAAAGAGCTATTGGTCTGTAGTTTTTACTTTTACAATGCCTTTGTTAGATTTTAGAATGAGTATAATTTTTCAGGAAAGGGTTAGCACAGTAGGAATGGTTTGCCCAAACACTTCACACTCTCATGAAAAGCCTGTCTTCAGAACTGGCTCTTTGCTGGTTCCTGGGTATCTTAACTCTAAGGTTTTGGAATATTCTGTTTGAAAGATGTTTTTGTATATCTGAGGCTTTGGGCCACTCTGTACCAGTTTCATGATATACTTTATGCTAACAATGCAATTTATTGTGAATTCTTCTGAGTACTATGGGAGGGGATTGGAGTCTGAGTATCAAAGTCAGTTGTGCAGACACTGCATGCTATATGACTAACCCCCAATAAAAACCCTAGGCACTTAGCTTCCATGGCTAACAACTCCTTGCACATGTTTTCAGACATCATTTCTTGGAGTTGTAAGGATGTCACAGGGCAACTCCAGTCAAAGTGAACACCTAGAATCCTGTGTCTGGCTTCTCCTTGACTTTGCCCTATGGTCTTCTATCTTTGTTGATTTTAATTTGTATTCTTTCATGTAATAAGTGTAACCATGTGTATAACAATTTCTGAGTTTTGTTAGCCCTTCTAGCAATCCTTAAAGCCTGAGCATGGTCTTGGGAACCCCCATCAGTATTAGAGTCAGAAGTAAGATATGCTAGAATCACGACTCACTGTAAAATGGCTAAAGCATTGTTTAGGAAAAGGGAGGAAGAGGGAAAAGGGATGAGGACCTTTTTCTGCCTGGATGGCTACAGTGTCACCCATGGAATGAGATGGTAGCAGTGCTGCTATTATAAATAGAGGTAAAGTTCCAATCAGATTTAGAAGTGATAGTCCCAACTCCTGAAGAGTTGGCTTATTGCATATATAAGGAAATAGAAAATAACAAGAAATGAGCTAAATATGCAATTACTTGGTTATTTTTATCTGTAATAACTAAAATAGAAATAAAAAAGATTGTTTAGCTGATCCTGATGCTGTGCCAAGCTCAGATTTTGGCTGGTCCAAGCTACAGTTGCTAACTTCAGAGAGAATAATTATACTGGGACAAAAGATAGTGCCTCTATCACCACAGGTTCCTAAGAAGGCCATCCAGGTGGCAAAGGTGGTGTGGAGACCAAGAAACTACTGAAACCAGGGAGTATAGTGTGAAGGAGTTGTCTTATTTTGTGGATCAACATCATCAACTTACTGAAAGGCCTTTACTAAAATGGATTGTGAAAGTGACTAAATTAGAAGTAGTCTTATTCATTTTAAATGTTGCATCTTTGAAGGAGCATATTTGGGTTGATGTAGGACCCACAGCTTATTACTGAGCAATCACAGATGGCTGTACATGATTCAATCATACAGCAGGTTATTCTCGAGGAGAAAACTATCCTGGTGGACTGGATAAAAGCCACTGTAAAGTCTATTTATCTTGAGAAAGGGAATAATCCTTCCCCTCCTTTTAATGTCAGTTGATACTCAACAGATGAAGCAGCTGATGTGCTGCATACATAGGCCACGCTGGATTGACTTGATGATGATCGGGATGTTCATCTGCTTCATATGCCCATTGCCTAGGTCATGGTAAATGCTGTCCTTAATGGGGCCCCTTTCCTTCGAGTACCCTATACAACTTTATTACTGCAAAGTCAAGCAACAGTCCAAGAAACCCTATCAGATTTATTATCTCAGCTTCCTTTTATGGGTCTTACAGATGCTAAGAAAATTAAAGTCATTCACAAGAGAATTGGGAAAAACAAAGAGGTTAGTCAAGTGACTGGCCCAAGCAGGTTGTGAACCTTTAAGGAGTTATTAAGAAATGGGATGAATAAAGCATTCACTGATGTGATTGAAACATAGGACTTAATGCAGCACTATCAGAAGTTGGGTGGAC
Organism: Cabassous unicinctus; assembly: GCA_029593785.1. Lineage (NCBI taxonomy): Eukaryota > Metazoa > Chordata > Mammalia > Cingulata > Chlamyphoridae > Cabassous > Cabassous unicinctus. The sequence goes on from JAQZBX010039058.1 coordinate 17,633, forward strand.
TGGTGGAAGCAAACATTGAAGGGCCCTAAACAAATCTGTTCTAGTACCCTAGTAATTTTTTCCCTTCTACTTTTTGTAAAATTAATTAATTTATTTTTTATTAGAGTAATTTTAAAAGCCAAGGGACAAAGATGCCAATGAGAGACATGATCTTGAATGGTTGGGAGTGATGTCTGGCAAATTAATCAGGATGAGGATTGATGAAGAGACTAGAGCCTGTCTGGGGATCCTGGCCTGGTCATCCAAGTCCATTCATATGCACATGTTGGCAAAAGGTCAGGCAGTGTAAAAGAAACTCTTCTGAGACTCCTTGACACAGAAGCCACATACACTGTGATCCCAAAACCTGTTGGTAAAGTCATAATTCAGGCTACAATTTGGGAGGATATGGGTGTACAATGGTTGATGGGATTAGGATAAAAGTTTGGCTGAAAATTGGAAAGGGTGAACTGACTTTATACGAACTGGCTGTATCTCCTTTACCTGAATGCATTGTTAGGATAGATACTATATCTGCCTGGGAAACACTTTACCTACCTAGTATTGTAAAGCAGAAGTTATGTTAGTTCATTCTTGGACAGTATTAATTGGACACATAAAATGGGAACCTATACAATTACCCAACCCCATACAGTTTGTCCATTTGAAATAGTGTATGATACCTATTGGACAAAAAAGAGATTACTACTTTAATTAATTACATGTAAGAAGTTGAAGTGGTGGTAACAACAAATTCACTAAACAATAGCCCTTTGTGGCTTGTGAATAAGACAGATAAATAGTGGAGACTAACAAGGGACCACTAAAGTAGCACAACTGCTTGAGCAGTTCCTGATATAATTTTAAGAGTGCAAAAATACGCCAAGGTAAAGGAGGCTGGTACTCAGTGACGGATCTTACAAATGTTTTTGTTTTGATCCCAGTCTCAGAAAAGAGCAAACCTTAATTTCCCTTCCTGTGGGAAGGATCCTCGTTCACACTTACTGAATTGCCACAGAGTTATTTGAAATGTCAAATGGATATATCATGTTGCATATGATCCTCAGCATTATGATTTGATCAGGCAATGGAAATGTGTGCTGTCTAAAATGGGAAGAGACCTGATTTACAAGTCTCCAGGAATATATGCACATAGCCAAGGGAGGATCCCCACAAGAGAGATTCTTCCACTTTTCAAGGAGAAAATGGGAAGAAGGGAAAGGGGAAATTGTGGCATGACTAAACAATTCTCCCCCACATATCCTACCTGGTAAGTGGTTCCAGAACCATGACTGCAACTGTGGGTGCCAGAAGCAGAGATGGTCCCTAAAAAAGAAACCATAACTATATTTTAAATCTTTATGTAGGAATTCTTAACATCCTGTTGTGATGGGTTGTACCTTCACTCCATCTGGAAAAATCAGGGTTGATAATGAATGCAGCTGTATTGTCTAGTATTTAAGATAGTCACTAGTTCTCTGCCTATGTAACCCTACCCTATGTAAATGGGAGTGGACTGAGAGGGAGGCACTTTCTCAACGGATATTATAGCCAACAATGTGGACCAGTGCAGTGGCTGAACCTAACATACTTTCTAATGAAGAAAAGTTGGGATTAAAATAAAAAATATAGAGAAGGACAAATGATAGCTAAGGACAAAAGAATGAATAAATTAGTTATGCAATGAGGGAAACCCAATATTACCTTGGTGCCCTCAAGAGAGGCTCAGAACAAGATAATGATATTGTGTGCAAAATTATACCAGATTCCCAGAAGGGTGAAGCCAAATATTTGCCAAAACCACCGTTGCTTTTGAAAACTGATGAGGTTAAATGGGAAGCCTACAAATTTTAATGGTATCACTCTCGAAGAAATTTTGTTTAAATAATGTGATGATGAACAGGACCAATTGTTAATTACTGAGTGGAAATTTAATAATGTGCCAGTACCTTTTGGCCCTTATTCTTCAGTTACATCTACTATAAATGATATCACTTGGGAAGGAATTTCTGGAACTCCTTTGTACTGGGCCATCAGACCATGTAGCCTACAGCTCCAGGCAGACTGATCACTATGTAATTATAAACCTCGATGATTCAATGCTTAGAAAGGTCCCTGATTATAATATTACAATAGCATGTCTCATATGCCACAGTGAACTGTGCACAAATACATGTCACCTTTGTTGTACCAGTCAGTGTTCTCCAGAGAAACAGAAAAATAAGAGATTTTATATATGATTATATTATATATTATTATATATTTTTATATTTATATAGAGAGAGAAATTTATTTTAAGAGTTTGGCTCATATAAATGTTGGGATTGGCATATGTGAATCTGTAGGGCAGACCAGCAGACTGGAAATTCAGTAGGATCTGACATTGCAGTCTTGAGGCAGAAATTCCTCCTGGGTAAACCTTGGTTTTTGCTCTTCAGACCTTTACCTAATTGGATGAGGCCCATCCATATTATCAAGGTTAATCTCCTTTATTTAAAGTCCACTGATTATAAATGTTAATCACACTTGCAAAATATCTTCACAGCACCATCTAGACTAGTATTTGACCAAACGACTTGGCCTAGTCAAATTTACAAATAACGTTAATGATCTAGTCTATTAGACTAGAAAAAGACAAAGGATTTATGATGGGAATAAAGCAGTAGGAATCACATGGTGGGTTCAAATTCCCCTGGGTAATGGCCCCACCATGAGATGAGGAAGGCTATGAGAAAGCCAAACTAAAATGAATCTAAGTGTGACTATCACTTATGCACCCTATTACAGGGGAACCCAATATTTTTTTGCTACAGAACTTGTATGCTAATTGAACTCAGAACATTAATGTATGATGAAAAGAGCGTGCTTGGTGGATTAAAAAACACTGGTGCACAAGACAGAAAAAGGTTTTTTGGAGATAGGCGTCATTTTGTGGGACAAGACAAATTTACTTTTAATGAGGAACAACATAGAGAGAAAAATTATGCATTAACTAAATAAGCAGACTAGAGGAAGTTCTTTTCCAGGAAGAAGGCAAGGGATGGGAGACAGCCTGGGAAGATGAAGAGACTTCTGTGAAATGGCTCAGGCAGACTCAACAAATAATGCTGGATAATGCTAAAACCCAGCAATGGGAAAGGGCTTGAACCCCGACCCTAAAGGTACTATTGATTATTTTACTATAGATGGAGGCCGAATTTGCCGTGAGGCTATTTGCCCGCCATTCTAGCTGCTGAGGCTCAAGGGACATCAATGAGAATATTCTGGAAACTCCAAATGTATGAAAGGGGCCCTTGAAATTTACATCAATCCACTATGACAACCATCACCTCAAAAACTGATCAGAACCATACATATCCTCTGGTACAGTTAGCAGGGATAGGAAATATTCTAAATAATATCATTTCCTCCTATAGAAGGAAGGTGGATCCTGCTATATAACAGCATACAATGGAGAGTAGTCTCAGTACAAACCTGTGAACTGAGACAGGGTATCTGGATTTGTCCCCAATTAACATGGAACCCATAAATAACTGACTCAATTGTAACAACACCTCTCCATAATCATAACTTGTATATGGGTAAGGGTCAATGCTATTAGACAGCATAGCAAATACCCCTGTAATTCTTACTGATTTATTCTGAAATGAAACTGAATTGCACTACGGTCAGTCTGTGATAGGATGTAACAGTGGCATCGCTGGTGAGGCTCAACCATTTTATGTAAATAATTCATATGATACTACTAATACTGATGATCACGTGTGTTGGGAGATTGAGATAAAGCCTCCTCAATATAAAACACAGATGGTGAATGTCTGGCCTTTGGAAGAATTATGTTTAGCTAACCGTCAGCTGATTTCTGTGCTAAATAGTTCTGTACAAGTTTATCACAAGGTACAAATACTGGTAGATCAGCAAGGAAGCAGCTGTAGCACTTTGTCATTATTTATGAATTCCAAAAATAAATATTGGGTTATGCTTGTAAACTGGTCTGTTCCTCTGGGCATGATTAAGTTATGATTAGGGCTTTGATTGGGCCATATAAGTAGGATGTTGAGTCCCTGCCCCTTGGTGGGTGGGGGACTCAGAGATAAAACTACATGGCAAAGCAGAGGAGTTATTTGGAGTTTTGAGTTGGTTTCTGATGTGGAAATTTAATGCTAGAGCCCAGGGGAATAAGCGCACAGAGGAGCTTGGTCAGGAGGAAGGAGAGAAGGCCCCAGAAAAAGAGACAAGCTGTTCACTTGATAGTCTATAGCTGGCCTTATGGAGAGAAGCAAGCTTGAGCCCGGAAAGAGGCAAGGTCCAGGAAGTCTGAACCCCGGCAGACATCAGCAGCCATCTTGTTCAAACACGTGGCAATAAACTTTGATGAGGGAAGTAACTTATGCTTTATGACCTGGTAACTGTAAGCTTCTACCATACTCTCGGTACCAAGCTGTATTAGTCAGGGTTCTCTAGGGAAACAGAATCAACAGGAGATATCTGTCAATAATATGAGATTTTATAAGAGTCTCTCACATGACCATGGGGATGCACAAGTCCAGGTTCCACAGGCAGGCTGCAAACCAGGGTCTCCGATGAAAGTCCAATGAAGGTCCTTGATGAGTTTCCGGGAGACATTGGCTGTCCAAAGACGAGCTGGGAAATTCTCTCTGAAAGTTGAAATCACGTCCCCTTTTAAGGCATTCAACTGATTGGATAAAAGCATCACCCATTGCTGACAGCAATCTCCCTGATTGATGCAGATGTAATCAGCCATCTACACAGTAAACCCACTGGTGACCAAAGTCCATAAATGTTTTTGTATTACAATTAGCCCAGGGCTTGCTTGACCAAACACCTATACACAATTACCTGGCTGAGTTGACACAGTAGCCTAACCATCACAGCAACTAATCTTTTTTTTTGTACTAAAATTGGTACAAAAATATGAAAATGTATGTAATGACTTGGATTAGTGGTTTCTATAAATCTATCCCTACTCTACACTAACGCCTCCAAATGTTAGCCTATATTTACTGACATTCTTATGGTACCTGTTATAAAAATGTTATGGTAAATGTAGATGCTCAGAAAAATATCATCTTGCTGTAAGAAAGCCTAGGCCAACTGCCAAGGGGTTTGACTGTACCATAAAGGGTTTATTAAAAAAAAAAAAAAAAAAACGTTTACTAAGTACTAAGCAGGTTTTGTTGCTCAAATCCTGCACACTCCTTAGAAAGGCCTGTCTTCAGAACTGGTTCTTGGCCAGCTCCTAGTAGATAAGCTCTGAGCCCTTGGAATATTCTGCCTGATAAGAATGTTTTTGCATAACTGAAGGCTTGGACCATTCTACACCAGGCTGATCAGTTAGGTTTATGTTAACAGTTTGATTTATTGTTGAGTGCCAGTTTTTCTCTGGTGATAGGGGACCAGAGTCTTAGTCCTCAGGCTAGTCACACTGATGCTGCATGCCTATGTGACTGATACCTAATAAAAACCCTGGACACCAAGGTCTGGGTAAGCATCCCTGGTTGGAAACACATTGCCTGTGGAGTCACACATCATTTCCGGGAGAA